>JACBAH010007716.1:0-59779 GCA_014282315.1 Neospermospora avenae | reverse complement strand
AAGAAAGAAGATTGAAAAAAAATTGAGCAAGAACTGAATACGTTTGGGGATGAGCGGATTGATTTTGGTTTGAAATGTCTAGTCAAATGATATGCTTCGGTGGCGTAGTTAAGGACAGTATCTAAAATGAAGGTGTCTTCACTGTCTTCTTGCTCTTGTGCATTTCCTGCCTCATGCGGCATGCCTGCTGCTCTCGAAAGTGCTGTAAACTCCTAGAGCGACTGAGGACCTAAGTCAATTCCGCTAAGGGTATCGTCACAGGGAGCCTGCGGGTTTATGACAATGATAGTAGTGACAATGGTGGTGATAGTAGTGGCATGATAGTAAATTATGGCTGTAAAGAAGATCTCGAAGGCTCTGAGTCTGTCGGAAGTCTGCGTACTACAAGTGGATCCTAGTCCGAGTGCGAGTGCGGCGAGTGCGAGGAGACTGAGCTGAGGACGATACTGACCTAGCCTAGCCCCAGCACCACTATTCTTCCCCCGATACCCCTCCTACCTCTCACTCTCCCTCGCAGATCTGGCGAGCTCTCCAATATTAGCCGGCGCACTCCCCTTGCGTCTAAGCGCTCGAAAGACTGATCGCAACGCAAGTAATGTTTTGTTCCGATCACGAGAGTGTCTGTGGCTTTCGCTTCTTGGTGACCTAGGTCGAGCGAGCAGATTACCTGACGAAAAGGCACAAATCCGTACAGGAACAGTACAACGCTAGGAACCCACCTACTCGCGCCCGCGATGGCAATCCCATGTCGGCGTTCTTAAGTATGCTGTTCCTCTGCAATATGAGGCATGTTCCTTTCAGCAGGACTCAGTGTAGGCAAGTCCTTTTCCGGTAACAGAAGCCGGCCTGCTCGGTCAATTGACTAAGGCTCAAAATTGGAACCTTACCTGTGTACTGGCCGTAATAATTTTGCTGGATCGTATAGATCCTTTGGCAATGAGATTAAGAGTAAATGATTTTTCGCCAGTGAATACTCTGATGCATCTGTATTGTTTTTGCCCTTGTTACTAAACGATAATTCGATCAGCAAATTTTGTTTCGCTCGATCATAATCCGCTAGGAATTAGGGCGATTAGAAGTGAACCCTGAGCGAAGCATTCGATCATGTAGCTCGTGGGCGATGTTGAGCCTGAGCGGATGGGATGTCCAGAGACATAGAGGCAAGTTGAGCCACTCAGGCTGCGACGGATTCAGGGCAAAAATACAAGCGGTCAGAAACAGGGTTTCAGTATTGTCGATTTGTGGCCATAGATAGTTGCAATACTGCCACATGAGTAATGTTGCGCTCGAAAACCAAACCCAGCACGTTCAGAAACTCCAATCTCGAGGCATTAATAGGCTATAGATCACGAGGTCTGCCGGGTTGTGCATACGCTGAATAGCCAAAGAGTCGTTGTCCAGGACAGAGTTGAGCTATTTAAAACTTTGCCATTTAGCGGGCTTAGTATCGAAGAGGAAAGTTCGGACAACATAGTATTTCGTACGCTCTTGAACGATCTACGATCCCTTGAGGGTTCATTGAGGGAGGTCTTGGTGTGATTAGAGAAGCACTGAAGCCTGGCGTGCAGATCGCCTATCCGAGGAAATTCTGTCGCGTCTATATAAAAGATGAATGAGGAATTCAGGGTGTAATTAAAAACATATACTACTAAAAGTCTTTATTCACTATATACTTGTGCGCATGTTATCGATCGTGATGCATTTTGGATTGCTCTGTGTCATAAGCAGGGGCGTGGTTCCCCGCGGAAGGTTTTGTCTCATTTCCGCTTTGCACTTTAACCAAATTCGAGAGAGAAAGCTGTGTCAGAGTCGGATCAGATAAAATCAGTCTGTCTAATGCTGATTATCAGGAGCGGACCAAGAGTTCATAGAGCTACTATCGTTACAGAAATAGCTCTCGTCATCTGCTTCCGAGCCACACTACCTTTCATTTATATACTATTATCTTTATCCTTGTGATATCCTCCTCGGCTTCCGTAGGATGCTCCTCTTCTGTGCCATTATCTGAGAGAATACTAGAAGTTTTAACTAAGGACTGTGCGTGGTATAAGCCAATGACTTCCTTTTGGACCTAGTCTGTCTTGTGTGCTTTAGAGATTTGGGAGTCTGAGATTTCAGAATTCGAGCTTAATTAGAGTGAAGATAGATAGCGTTGCTCAGGTAGATAGATCTGCTTGAGACTGACAATGTTATTCGTGTTGACCGTGCTACATTCAGGAACTTTAAGCAGGGCAGCGGGCTAATAGCTACGTGTATATATGTATTTGTGGAGGTATCGGGATACAGAGAACTTCCGTGATAATTCTGTGGGAGAGGATCGTTTTTTGTTATCTTTATCAATTGCTAGAGCAGTAGAGTGTCTGGTAGATCGATACTGATCGTTCGGGTAAATATTGAAGCTTGGGTTTGAGGCTTTGCGGGGCGATTGTGGCATTGTGTTTTGTGGCTGAGGTCTCCCCGCCTTGCGAGCGGAGCCAAGAGAGGATTGCAGCCCGGCAAACGGCAAACGGATGCAGCACATTCCTCAATTGAGTTGTTCGCGTTAATGTTATAAGAGGTCAACTTCAGGGCCTTATATGACTGCGATTTTTCCGCTAGCAATAATGGCCAATCCTTGGAAGACTTTGAAATTCTTTCGAGCGTGCAGCTCGGCCACGGACGATTTCACTAAACTCTGCCTGGCTTTCGACGCCGACTCACCAAAGGCTATCGCTGCCTACCATATGGTCGAACGCCACTTGAATAGAAAGTCTATAAGTCACATTCGAGTATCAGAGTCTGCACGCGATGAGCGCGAAGTTGTGGAATTCTGCCTTTCGAGACTGTGCGAGCTTAGATCTGCAGGTATTATTGGACCTCATGCAGTGGCAATGCTTTTAGATGACTTAGAAGAAGTCGTCTGGGATGAGACTCCATTCTACCTCACAATCCCGAATAGAGAGACAGCAGCATACATGTTTAAGACTACCTTTCGCCGTGAGTGTCGCCAATGGATTATTCACAGCTATCAATATGCTAAGTCCCTGGTCTCTCGGACTTCCATCAGATCGATACAACGCCTTTATCATAATGTCATAGTGTTTCGCTGGGGGGTCAAGTTGCTCATAACGATCTTGATATCCTGGGTACTTGTTGGGCTCATCTTGGCGCTCTTGGAACGAATAGCGTGGAATATCGCCGGTGGCTTGGGCTCACTGGTAGTGACACTCATTCACGCGACTGTATCAATCCTGCCACTAAAATCTGCGACCAGGTGGATCTCAGCTTCCATGAGCTATGCCGAGCCCACTCCAGATATGGGTTTCTCGTCTACGCCAATCCACGAGGGCGTATACCAGGCAGCACAAAGCGTAATCTACATGTCCTCTGTAGCTGCTAATCTTTCGATCCTTCCACACTTATTCCAACACGCCAGGTTGAACATCCTTCCAGCTGCCGATATCATATCCGGATCCCATCTTCAATTCAAAGACGAGCTCGCACTAGAGTTTTCAAGCCTAGTATCTAACATGGACGAAACGATCGATATTTCCCGCAGTTATACTATTGGAGTAGATGCCCTTATCCCTCAGTTCGCGAGCCATCTGTCAGACGCGCTTCAGCGAGTAAGCTTAGTCAACCCCTCAACACAATTCGGAAATTCGATACAAATCTTGGCTTCATTTGGATGTGGGATCTGGTGGATACAATACCCCCATTTTCGACACACCAATCCTGGCAAGTACGCATCCTGTGCAGTGATCATCGTAGGGACCGCCGCAACCTCGATATGTCTCCGGACACCACCGGTCGTTCCAAAGGCATACTGTTCAAGATGGATCAGCTACGTTCCGTGGATACATTCATATACGAACGAGGTAGCTGACGGACGGATTCGTGCAGTACGAAAGCTCAGACAATTCCTACAGATGTTAGACGTTGATATGCGAGAGCTGCTTGTGGACGCTGATCGAGGAAAGGTGTTGTGTCAAATGACAGAGAGAAATTTCCGCAACATTCGAAGCCTCAATACTCAAAACGACAATGCAATCAAGCAGCAAATTCTATTATTGAATATGAATAGATGGCAAATGAAGTCCTGGATGGAATGGCTTGGGGTTTCGTTTGGGATCCAAGAAACCCGTGCTAGCTTGCAGATAGATCATTACAACTTGAATCAGACTATCGAGCTGCACAACATCGCGCTTGAGTTATTCTCTGCAGCGAGAAATGTCTTGCATACGTGGAAGGCAGATATCGAGGGAGTGCTCCGCAGTCTTCAGCGATTTGAGGCTCTAGCGGACAAGGGTTGGCGTGAAGCTTGGGGGGATTGGCAGTCCTGGGAAGAACTGAGAGTGGATTTCGAGAAGTTAAGCCCAATCTTGGAGGCTTTAGCAGAGGCTTATTTTCGCATGGTCTCGAGAAGTAAGGAAAGCGAGAAGCAATTCAAGAAGGCAAGAGACGAGTGCTTCGAAGCTGCTAGGGAGGCCCGCAGTCGGGATAAGGTCTTTGAATGGGAGGAATGTTATAAGACAAAGAGGCTACTGATGTTCTAAACCTCCTTTTTATGTTGCTCTCGCCGGGGCTGTTGAGGTGGGGCGCAGCTACTGAATTGACCTGGTCAATATTCAGATGGTAGATATGTCTACTTCTGAGCTGATAGACAGAAGTCTGCAAGAATAATTCTCAAATTGTAACGATATTAGTCAGAGAGTGTTATCTATATAATACAGTCAGAGTCATTTAACGATTAGTCTAGTAGCGATGATTAATTTATAAGAAAAGGTAAAAACGTAGTAGCAAAATTGGACCGTTAAGCTCAATTATGTTTTCATTTTTCAAATTTCTTAATTTGGTAATCACTATAACGAAGCTTTGGTATCAAATCCTTATAGTAGAATACTCAATAATTATGCATCTTTTCATGTTTGCTGAGCCATAATATACTGATAATCAAGTCATAATTGCCGCAAGAATTCGAATTTGGAGGCTTCGCTTAATGGTAAGCTAGCATTCTTAGTGCAAACACGAAGGAGCGACTCAAAGAATACGAGAGGAATGTTAATAAAAAGGTCTTTAAATAAATACCAAAGATGATAAGATTAAGGAGCCTATCAAATGATAGCAAGTACTCTATAAATATCTTCAAAGTATGTATATTAGATACAATTACAA
This sequence comes from Neospermospora avenae, assembly GCA_014282315.1. Classification (NCBI taxonomy): domain Eukaryota; kingdom Fungi; phylum Ascomycota; class Leotiomycetes; order Helotiales; family Ploettnerulaceae; genus Neospermospora; species Neospermospora avenae. Next base: position 54,625 of record JACBAH010007716.1, on the reverse strand, counting down.
TTTGCTTCGAGTTGTTTGCAGCCGGTATGAATCCTGTGAGTCTATAAATTCCTAGCTTTAAAAGAGTCTACTTCTTATCTGATAATGAAGGCATCCTCTACCTGATCTCAAGTTGGATATAAATATCGTTGCCTTAGGTGATGAAATATGATAGAAAGAAAAAACCGCACGAATGCCTTGAATACTAGTATTGGCGTCTGCATACCTCAAAAGGGGCCCAATGTCTGATGCCACTACTACTGCCTCGGGATATTTCAACCACAACTCCTATAGTCTTCATGTAGAAGGCTATAATAGTCATCTCTTTAGCATGCGATATCTCGATGGCAAGTATACTGAGATATATCAGAAGATTCTCAGGAATTTGAAGAGAGAAAATGCGGAGATCCGCGTATTATGCTTGACAAGGGGTATCTGCCTATAGTGTTTTGAGCGAGGCGCATTATAATATCAATAGAGTTGATAGGCCCGCATATCGGTATTACTGTTACGCAACATGAAGTCTGTTTTAGTCATATCGTCGTCCAGCCGATGTCGTACTGAAGCTTCACGGTCATACTAATACGCGAGGCCGCCTTATATAATAGAAATGTCCTTTTACACTTCGGAACATTTGTTAGCCAATCGGAGAGATATAGAAGGAAAATTCCGAGTGAGAGATTGCAGAAGAAGCTTGTTCGCTCGACTTCCTACACCACAGTAAGCAAGTCGTATTAAGACGAACTATTTCCGGTTTAGCTTTCTAGCAGAGCATTTTTCCTTTCCCTATTACTATAAGAATGCTACTATAGGAAGACGTGATAATAGTATTGTACTTCAGAGTTGTGTGCATCGGACCCTAGGTATGCCTGATAGCTCGTAACGATACCTTGTTTTTGTGCACGGCAGAGGCTTATCGTATATGCATATCGCCATAATTCAAACAATAAGCTTAGACCTGCATATTGATACTAATATAATATAATATGAAGTCCACTTGGCTCGACGCAGCTACGTGTACAGTATAATGTATATTTAGTACCCTTTACTTTGATAATTGTATCGTGTTAGCGTACTCAAAGAATATTAGTCTTCTTGGTTAAGTATATAGCATTTCCTAGGAAGACACGATTTCCTTTTGAAGATAGCTATCGCCTAACCTTCTTACAATCTTTCTCAGTTCATACCAGATCATCAAGCTCGTAAAGGTCAGAGACTTATACTACTTTATAATGGACAGACGATTCGTGCGCGGAGTTCTCGAAAGTATGATTTTCGTCTCGAGAACTCCTGCTATATGCTAATTACTGTTTCGGAACATCGATCGCATCAACAGAATATTTCAAGGACGGATTTATTACCAAAGATGATAGACTGTCGTTCGTTAGAGGCGTAAGCAGTTTGGATCGTTGTGAAAGCTCATGCTAATTTTCATTTGGCTTTAGGATGACTAGAATAACCTAGGCACTATTGTTGTTTCGAACTCGAGTGGCGTGAAGGTTGGCCAATAGTCCAAGACTAAAGCTCATCTCCTTGCGCCTTATCTTGTTCGTGATCCCTCACTCATATAATATCTTGCTTTACTGATTTACTTCTGAAGTCGTCGGGTGATTTGCAGATAAAAGGGAAGGTTTTAGCGTTGATGTATATACGTAAGCCTCCAGTTATGGAAGTTTATGTGAGGATCAGGAGCAACGACACTAAGCTTAAGGAGATTCTTAAGGGTCAGGGCGTTATATTCAATGACTATGATGAGCCTGAGTCTGAGAGCCTGTAGTCAGGATTTGACTTTCGTTTGGGCATGAGCTGTATGGACTTTTCATCAACATGCTTTTATACCCTTATTAGTCAATTTAACTTGGAGAAAATCTCGCTGTGCCAGATTACTGCCTCAAAATACATGTAGTGTATAGTTAGTATTTTCATGTGAACCAGCCTAACAGAAAAATTCTTCGCATTGCATTATGTAGCTATCATACGGCGCTACAAGTGATTCTGTCTTTGGTTTTAAGCTTACTGTTAGAGATAAATGGTAAGCATCTGAAATAAAGAGTCTTAAAAAGAGAACGATATCTTTATCTTCCTCTTTGAAATAAATATAAGAGAGTAAGGTTTACGGTCAACTAAATTCTCAGTTTTATCGGGATTGAGCCGCCATAAATCCAACATCTATTGAAAAGCACCCATAATATCACAACTTTGACCTTTTACTGTACTAGTACCCTCTTTTTCCTCGACTTTCCTCGTAGACTGCTTACTAGTAAGTAATACAATATCCATACCTTGCTATTATGAAAGTTCTATCTCTATTATCAATATTAAGTCTACCTTCGCATCCCCTCGGTCTCTAGCGTTTCGGTACTCACTTGTGCTACTTCAATCTTGCAACTTCATTCTTCGAGAGACACGTCCTTCATTTAGTCTATTGAATCCGAGGATAACGACCAAGACTAAAAGAAGGCGGGAAAGACCGTCGTGTTAGAGTAGATGAACACTTCACCTCCCACCCAAAAGCAAGCAGGAAAACCTACTACCTTGTTATTAATATCCGCTATAGCAGGTGGATCGGCCATAGTAACAGTAGCTAATCAAGCGGCTTCATGTCACTTATCGCTTCAACGACCAGGATGTATCTACCAAATTCACTACTCAGGTATTCTTCATCGACTTTGATACTTCCACAAAGAGCGAAAAGGAGTACTATGCTTTCGCTAGATCGCTGGTTACTAAATCCGGCCACTGACCAGGCTACGAGGCCAGACATGGCATTCAGACAGATCTAACTAGAAATTGCTACTTTGCTGTCTATATCTAGGGAGCATTTTCGGTTCGCGTTCGTCTTGTTTATATCCGAGTGTATTACGACCCCAAGTGGAACACTGTTAGAGACTTGATCATAGAAAACTTCCCGCGACACCTAGTCTAGGTCTATATCCCAACAATACCTAAGACTGGAAATACCTCTAGTCCTCTGGAAAATTTAGTAGGAAGAAACGCAGGAGTTATGAGGCTGCACGAAATGCTTTCAAGCTTCAAGCGAGTCTAGCGACAACACTAAGGATGATTGAAATAAGTGAAGAGGTTGAAGAGAGATCTGGCTGAGAAGAGTATCTCAAAAGACGATAAATGTAAGGCGTCTCTGAAACAATCTGTGCCCTGATGAAGAAACGCAGTATCAGATTTACTAAGAAAAGCAACATCGTACACACCTTACCTGTATTGCTTACTCTGCGGTCTCAATTCTTGAACATCCAGAAATATTCGATAGAACGTCTCATATTTCTCGGTCTATACAAACTGATACACCGAAGATCCAAAACTATAAAGCCGATACAATTCAATCCAATTCAGTTCAAATATCACCTTATCCGAAGCTGCTGTCAAGTTTCGAAATTGCGCTTTCAGCAGGCTTCGTTCCGAGAGTAGTACCTTCGTAAGATATTAACTAGCGTGTAGCAAATCACGATTGAACTTCCTGATTCTAAGAATCTCCCAAGGGGTACGAGAGACGTGTCGAGCTGTGGAAGTTTCAATAAGATACCTCTAACGGCATTTCCAGCGACGGAACGATAGACACTACTACACTGCTAAGCGTCATTTGGAATGAGACAACAAGCAAACAACTAGTGGCGCTCAGACTGACGTAACCCATTCTGTCCTACCATATTTGACGTTTCCTTACGTTTCCTAATCTCAGTCGCTAGACGTTTCCAGATCTGCGGGCTAAGCTATACGCGATAAAACATACGTATAACCTCAAACCCACTTCTTTTAGAGACATTTCGCTATTCTTCGTCCTCGCTATTACTTCTTTCATACTTCCCTCTTTTATCACCTACACAAGACCTATTCCTCTTGCTATTTATATCAAAGTATCCTTAAACCAATATTAGCTAACCAAGCGCTTTCTGCTTTTGTCATTTCCACCCACCTACGACTTCTGTCTTATCATAAATTCTTTCCAACAATACATTTAAGCATGCTGTACTGATTAGTACGCTTCTCTTACCTAATATCCGGTGGTCTATTCCCCTAGGAGTCATCATATAATCTATCATAACATCTCCAGAAGTTCAGAAAGATTTTCGATATGTATTACAACGAAAGAAATCAGTCCAGGTCATATCACATGATCCCCATCAAGCCATTGTCTTCGATCAAAATTTGTTTTTCGCTATAAGAAGGTAAACCTTTACGCTCTTCAATCCACACGTATCTACTAATAATTTTACAGCTCCCTGCTTCAGAAACCCCTGGCACAAAATTCTCTCTTACTATGATGCCCACTCCCCTCCTAAACCGATATGGGTGCAGGCCTCTATCACTTTCCGCAATTGTTCGACATTCCACAATGAACCCTCACGTTGAAAACAATACGACTCCACCCGATATCGGATTGTATACACTCGATGTCTTACAGTATCGATCGCTGCTAGCGCAGAATGCTCCTACTAAAGGTCCACGAGTACCACTTGAAAGCAACTCAAGATACTTTACAAAGTAAGTGATCCTGATCATGGCTATACTATGTGATTCTGTTTCTGACTTCTTTCTCTTATAGAAAAAAAGCCAACAACAATATTCCTCCAACACAATTCCCATCAGAAACACCTCGTTAATTCCTTTCTATACCTTAACCTGACGCTTATAAATACGCGATGTCATGAATAGAGGAGATATGAAGGAGAACGCAAGAACAGTGGAGGAAGCTAAAGTCATCACGCATAACTCAAGTTGCAGGGAAGAGATGAACGAGTCAGAAGAGTACCTAGGGACCGTCATAAGGAACATTGATTAAGAAACAGAAGGGAAGCGGACGGAGAGAACTATTGTTGAGGAAAGTGAAGGATTCGAAAAGCGAGTAGTTTGAAGATCGTCTAGGAATATTCGAGGCAAGGGATGTGTATGCGTTGGACAAGAGGGGTGATAAATTGAGATATGTGTGTTGGCACTTATTAGTTGGAAGTGGTTGAAGAATCGTCGAGGTGTGTGCCCTCGACTGATTTCTTGGACGAGACTGGCTCGAAAGACAAGAGAATCTTCGGATTGCACACACTCGAGTCTGAAAGCCAGCTCGAGGGAATTGGAGACCGGGATAAGAGAAAGAACGATTCGAGCGTGTTAGAAAATGGAAGTATTCTGCACTTGTAAGACAATCTCGGAAGTAGATCTTTCCCAAAAGTCAGGAAAATTTACTCCCCAGTACTCCATCACTCTCGATCGTAATGAGTAAATTTATTTCTATTTTAGATGTTATTGAAGTAAATCACTTCAGGTGGCGACAGTCTCTGATTTGCAAGGCTGAAATTCAGAAAGAGAAATTTCCTTTTGTCTTTTTGAGCTAGTATTTTTATGATGTCTCTGTGGGTTAGCTGCACCAAGCGAGCGAGAGTGGAGATGCCGTTCTACCTATTGTTGACTCTCGCTTCACTAGCTCAAGGTCTTCAAATATGAAGAAGGTGACATGCTTTGTTGCACCGTAGTCAGTTGAGATATCACAGCGGTTTTGTTACTCATCAATAATGATAGTTTGCCTCATATAGCGAAACCTCACGGGGAGGGCTTCAGATGTTTAAACGTATTGGACACTCAACGAGGCATAACAGAGCTGGTCTAGTATTGAAGGCATCTCTAGAATTTTCATTTGCTTAGGCACCGGTATCTATTGTCATCTATAACAATTATCTATTTATGCATGTGCCTTCTATCCGTCTAAGCTTATGCCTTGGGCAGAGTAGCCACCTTTTCTTGGAAAAGCTTCTCAGCCTTGGACCAAACGGGATGTGTTCTCCATTCCTTCAAGTTCAACAAACTTGGCAACAAGTCCTTGCTGAACGCCTCACTCGCCTCTCTAGGAAGCAGACTGGGCAAGTGATCGATGCTGATAACTGACAATCTTGGCTCGCCCTTAATCTCAACGGGAACTGTTGGCTCGTTGAAGGTTGTGGCGACGGTGTAGACCGGAATGGGGTTGTGTGGGTTGGTAGTGTCGGCACTAACGTCGCAAATGACAGAGAGCTTGCGGTCGGGGGTATCGAGGCTCTTCATATCGACGAAGTTGGGGATCTTGGACATAAGGTATATGCAATTGACGAAAATATCGCTCTCCACGATCTCAGGGAATGGACCACCCTTGGCCGTCTCAGCCATATCCCACTTCAACACATTCTCGGTTGGCACACCGGCTCTTAAGCAGAGGTCCACAGCGCCACTTCCACATCGTCCGAGGGCACCAATGACCAGTACGCGAGGATCCTTGCCAGTCTTTTCCTTTCCAGCTGCAATTGCCTTCTTGACGTCTACGAGCAGAGCGTCTTCGTTGGGGTAGCTCGATACGCTGGGAAACGGCTCAGAGGCCGGGTGTGTGAGTTGCCATTCCCATGTCTCAAGAGCAAGAGCTGCGCCTGCGAAGCCAGCATGGTATCCGAAAGCAGCGACTCTGCGGTTCTTGTCGTCTGTGAGGAATTCGAGATCGAGAAGTGTGCCACCACCGCGGGGGAATCGAGATAGGACCTTCTCCCAGCCGCCTTGTTGCTTATAGCAGTGTGCGAATTGGACGTGGACGTGCTTGAGGGGGACTAATGCTCTGTCAGATCATGCAATTGAGAAACTGGGAGGACGTGTGGCATACATTCTTCAACAGGAAGCTCCTTCAGTCCAATGATGATGTGATCAGCGGGTGCCTCGCGCCATGTGTTTTCTGGTACCAGTGTAGCTCCGACCTCCTCGAATTCACTGTCCTCGAAAATACGCTCTGGGCTGCGCTCAACATTGACGGTGTAGCCAGCGTCAATGAGAGCCTTTGCAGTAGTCGGTGTGAGAGCGGATCTGTGCTCGAGGGCCTTCCCCACTGCCGAACGCATTAGTAGCTTTCGTAACATAATCTCAGGACATTGATGTCTTACGCTCTGAACGAAGATGTAGAATAGTCCCTGACATGATTGTACTTTTGTCAATTGAAGTTATTGAAGTTGAATTGCAAGCTGTAATTGCAAACTAGGCATTCAATGCGAGAGACATCCCACCACTTTTGTTTGTTCTGCCGCCGGTGACGTGACTCACCGCCGCGGAATTTCTGGGGTAAATGATTTTCCTTAGCCGACATCGCTTCCCCTGTAAACAAACACTCTGGTAGTCACATTTCAGGATCATACATGATTTGAGTTGTGTGATTTAATCAATTTCGGTGTCCTGTCTCCTACTATAACGGACTTGAGCCGTATTCAGGTTTCGGAAGATCTCGGACTCGTCCTCTAACCTTTAGTTTAAATGGGCAGTCACTGTTTCAATTGAAACCGGAGCCCAGTGCTCACATGATTCGTGCATCATCCCCGAGACCAGCTCAGAAAGTACGATCCTTTGAGAAGTTGAGCCCAGACTTCAGTACGAACCGTTCGCGGGGTAAGTACGAGCAGGTTTGATCTCCTTCATATTCCACATATCTCATCAGACTGATTCGGGTCCTGGAGCCCCGTCCCAGCAGACTGAGGAAACCAAGCAGCCAAGTTCGTTTCAAGAACGCCTCGACGCATTCTGCAGAAGCCTCACAGAGTACATAATTTTTCGGTGTACGCAATTATTTTCACACCCTTTGAGACTAGTAAGAGCATGGCGATTTTTCAGCAGCGACTATCTTAGATCAGTTGTAGTAAGACTAGAATATAGAGCAGCATCTCACGAGTAGTCTGATACTCCCTACAAGATTCTTGTTTCACTACTCAGCTTCTAGTGTCGCGTTCAGAAGGGGGATTTCGGAAGATTTTCTGTCTTCTCACCTGCTACATGTGCAAATAATTGGGCACGCCAGGAGATAATCATCTTGCAAGCCCCGGAATTTAGGACAAAGGAAGTTCTAGTGAAGTCTCACGGAATGTCACCAGCTTGAGTGACAGACCACTGTCATTGGGTTGGCTTAAGCATCACCAAATTTAAGTCATAGCCCGTGCTTTTCACGAAAGCACTTCTGAGGCTTGTTTCGTCGGTGTTTCTCAAACAAACTCAACCAATAATATTCAAGGAAAGACGAACCAGATCTCCAGACGATAGGGATCACTCTTGCATATGCGTCAATCATCCGTACGGAGTGAAGAGGTTCGGGAGACTGCGATGTGTGACCCGCAACGTTTAAACTTAGTCTGATGCTCTGGGCTGTGTTTCCATATTGTTCACGCTGCATATAGATCTCTTGGATTTCTCTTGGATAGAGTGAGTCGATTCTTGCTGGCACGTCACTTGTCTCCTCCCCGCCCGGCTGAATGATCTGAAGTCGTCTCTTCCTGTTTGCTTTTGTTGGTTCTATTGCTAGTATTCTTATTGTTCTGTTTTGGTAGCCGCTGGTATGGCTTTTTCTATGAGATTGCCTGGTGCACTTGCTGTTATTTTATTTCTTCAATATTTCTGTAATATAGTGCAAGCACAAGAGAAACCCCTGCCCTCGTTCGGGGAAACAGTACAGGTGTTGGGAGGGGTGAGTTGCAAAGAGCCCGATATTCGCGAAGGGCAAACAACTGACGAATGTAGATGCAACGAACAGATCAAGATTTCAAGGATGGTCTAGCTCTCGACATCCTCTCGCCCAAACCCAGGACACTCGTCGTGACTCAAAACAAAGCGCCTTTGGCGGCTCTGTTCATGACTGGAGAGACCGGAGGTCCATTTGTAGCTATATCGAATTATTCATACATCATCAAGATGAACGAGACCGCCAACGACTTGATTGCGAAGATCGAGATTCCATATGATCCAGTGAAGCTAGAGCAGCAAGGCCTTCTGGAGGCCAACACATTCGTCGCGACCATGGCTGCTGATAGGAAAAGCTGGATCGTAGACGATTCAACACGGAACGTCCACCGAAGCGAGAACAACACCCGGATCGTGAAGATGACATCCATAGAGGGAGAATACATACTCGTGGCTCGCAAGACTGTCGATACGGCCAATGTATTCGTACAGTACGGGCAAGGTGCTACGCGAACAGTACGTATTGGGGAGCCCACAACCTCGTGTTTTGAATCTTTCAACAATCTCGAAAAAATTTTGAACCTTCTCTCCTACAACTTGACATGATCATTGCTGACTCCCGCGTTACCTTAGGTCAACATGACGGGTGGTATTGGCCTGCAGTGTTCTGAATTTATTGATGGAATGCGTTTTACGGTGCAGACCAACGTGGATCTTAACATGAATATTGAAATCAAGGAGGGTGTCAACCCAGGGACACTTCCGCCGAACACGATGTCTCTGAATTCGTTCATGTGGGTTGTGAACACGAGCAAACCGATGGAGAAAGTCAATGCTGAGATGCTTGTTCCTTGTATGCCCCCATCTCTCCGTATGACTTCACAGACCATGCTAATCATATCGTCTCAGTCAACAGAATGATGCTTGCGGCAATGAGGCCTGACGGGTCATCGCCTTCGACTATGTTGACCGTGGGCAGACGAGCCTTGAATGCTACTAGCGGGATCTTCCTGCCTTTCAATCGAGATCAGCAATACGTAAAAGAACTGCCGGAGGACAAGATCATAATACCCGGGGTAAACCAACTTGATGGGCAATACGTTATCCTTGTGACGCAACCCAAACCAGTAGGAGAAAGTGAGTGTCCGATCTTTGAGAAGGAAATATGTCTAGATGCTAATTATTGAGTAGCTATGCCTCGTGCTGGCGATACCGCGCCTAGGAAAAGAAATGTTGAGAGGCGGTCGAGGGGGAGGAAACGGAATAATTTTGATTCTAGATATCGGATCCCGTAGCTTCATGAAATTAAACAAATTAATATTCGAAATGTTCGAGGCGGATCCATTTCTTGACCAGCGAAGCTAGACATATTTACTGCTTTGAAGTCTCCAGACAACTGTGTGACTTTAGCATATTACTTTGAGAAGTATGGTATCTTCAGGGTCTAAGGTTGCGAGGGTAGTTACAGGACATTACAAAAGTAATAGTTCCAAGTTGTTTGAACAATTGATAGTAAGTGCCACTTTATAGGCGAGATCAGGCAGATTCATCCTCAGCAAAGCCAAGTTAATATTTGTATAATTCCGCCTAAAATTCATCAAGTAACTATGTGACTTGCATTTTCACTTCAGATGACGTCCTCGTGACTTCAACATCGAGTCGTCACTTGGAAGTTATACCTTGCTACCTTGGTGGCACCGGCAAGATATTGCTTCGCTGGTGGAGATCTAATTTGCCTCGGTGAACGTGTATGCTTCGCTTAACCTTGTTTATCTATGTTCATTGAAATGTATTGGTATTGGAGTATCTCTAACCTATATCATCCACTGCTGGCCTTGCTGTAGGCGTGTTGCCAAAACTTTCCAATCCTCGATCAACTATCGTAGGAGAACCGAAGGCAGCATCAGGGCCAGACATATTTTGAGGATCAGCCACAGCACCATTGGTATCTGCCTTCAACGCAGCGAAGCGTGCCCCAGCTTGCTTCAAAAGTTCCTGGACTTCGGTTTCCCTCGCGGCGATCTCAAGCTTTTCCTGCTTCGAAGCCTCAATTTGCTTCCTCCTCTTTGCCAACTCCTGCTCCATTGAGCTGAGGGTCGACTGTAGCCGCTCTAAACACTCAGATAATACTGGCAAAGGTGTGATCTTGGATGGTATCTGCGCAGCACTGACATCCACCGGCTCGTCATGCTTATGAAGTCCGTCCATACCAGCACGCGTCTGGGCTTCCTCATAAGCAGCCAGTCTTTCTGCTTCTGACTCATCTGAATCCTCATCCAGACCACCTTCCGCTTCTTGGATCATGTCCTTCATTTCCTTTTTTCTCCGTTTTTTCTCTGCTCGCTCTTGTTTCTTACCAAGCGAAATACGTCCATCGTCGACGAATTCCTCGAAGCCTTCCATTATGTCTTCATCCTCTTTCACTAATCTGCTCTCCTGTTTCTTCTTGTGGGGCAAAAGAGATATTTGCTGTCGATCACGGCTGTCGTCATCATTTAATGAAATGAAATCTTTCTCCTGAGCGAGTCGAGCTCTCCGCTCTTTCTTCTCCCTGATCTCAGCTTCACTCGGTATGAAGGCTAGGCTGCTCTTTAGTTCAACGTCTCCATCCAAGTCGACCACCATGGCACCATCCAGTTCCGAAGCATCAAGTCCTTCTCCATCTTCCGCCGTAGCGTGCAGTACAGTAATATCCTTAGGCGTTGTAGGCGTCGAGCTCTTGAGTTCATTCAAATAATCTTTGCTATACGTCGGCCGTTCATCATCATCATCATTCGATCGCATAGGCAAGCCCTGGTATGATAGATTCCTCTTCAAGGCACTACCTTCTATAACTCGTCGCCCCAGGGTTGGCTTTTTGGGTGTAAAAGCTTCATCGTCCTCCAATGCCTCGGCAGCATCTCCAGATATGATTTCCCCGGGTCCAAAGGAAAGTCTCGACGATGCTGGCTTCTTCTTCTTCAGCAATGAACTCGATCTGCCAATCGTGGGCTTGTTCGTGACTTGCGGTCCATTCCCATCCTCTGCATCTTGTGATTGATCGTCGAACGCGATACTCTGTCGTAGAGAGGACTTCTTGAAAGTCTTTCGGCCTGGAATTGAAGATGAAGACCCCCCTGTACTTACTAGAGATTCAAGGTTAGCTGGCTTCTCAGGTTCAGCTTGGTTTGTAGCTGTACAGCTTCGGAAGACTTACGAGTGTTTACGGGCTCGCCAACCTGGACATTCTTTGTGCCATCTTCCTCATCATCGTCAACCTGAATCTTGCGAGCCTTCCTCTTCGACCCAAAGGCTGACTTCATATTGCTGGTTCAGAAGGCGCTCTGTATATTTTCCAGCTCTTCGGCAATCCATTCATCCAGATCCTCATGAATGAATTGCGTAGATATCACTCACATAAATTTAAGCCGTGGTAATGACGCGAAATCTCCTGGTCTTATCTGTTCGCACTAAGCGCGTTATCCACTAGCACCTCAAATCGCATCCAGCAACTTCAAACCAAAACCACAGCCTCGAAGGTCGCATTCCCGAAAGACCACCTCAACCCACCATCAAGATGCCTCAAGCTCAGCCAGAGCTGAAGAAGGTATGTAACTCTTTGCTTGAACCCTATGAAAGCGACATATTCCGTGGTGCGCGCCGTACCGCCAACAAGCGGAATGTGGGTGTGAGGGACTGTTGTATAGAACCTGTGCCTAATCCGACGACACAGTACCTCGACAAACGACTCTTTGTGCAATTGAATGGAAGCCGGAAGGTTATTGGTGTTTTGAGAGGATACGATGTACGGGTTCAATACCCCTCGCTGGTGTATATGGGCTGATCTAAATCTTCAGGTCTTCTTGAACATTGTGCTCGATGATGCGGTGGAGGAGAAGGATGGTGGAGAGAAGGTCAGGTTAGGCATGGTGGTCAGTTGATCTGTATCTTCTGCACAATCGGATTAGGCTAACGGGTGGCACAGGTTATTCGAGGAAACTCGGTGGTTATGTTGGAGGCTTTGGAGAGAATAGGCGGTGGCCGCGAGCAAAGACAGGACTGAAGACCAACTATATCCAAAGGAAATGGAGCTTTCTTTTGCGAGGAGAACTATTTGAGGTATCTGGGGCAAAAGAAAGTCGTAGCTGCTATTACTGGAATCAAGGCGTTTGTGAAATGGAGGGCAAGACATGGCAGGATAGATACCATCTTAAATGCGGCAAAAGTCTATGAATAGATACTGGATTCTCTGCAAAAAAAATTCCTACGTCGTGTTATATACGAGACTAGGCGGATTGGTTCTGGGTGAAGCGATTTTGTGAACCCTTGGAGTAGAGTCAAAAATCTCAGTTCGATACTGTAGTAAGGTTAACAAAAATTTCGAGGACTTTGGAGAAGTTCTTCAGGCAAGATCCTTTGACATCTAATGACTTGAATATCGAATCACGACCTGGAATAGTATCTGGCCAGTCCTCAGTGCTTGAGGTGCCTCGACAGAGTGGCATCTTTCGTCTACTTGAATTGCTCCCAGTACTTCTCTTCAAATCCATCCATCATTGAGCCTTCGAAATCCTTGACCCAGCCCTTGATACCGCCTTTCAGAATGAAAATTTTCAAGTCACTCTTACGCCCGAATTTGGAGACATCTTCTACGTAGTCTTGCATCCAGCTTGCACAGCGAGGGCCTCTACCGTTTGAAGAGCCTAGATTGCTAAGTAATTGCTCTCATGGAAACCATGACCCTATACTCACCACAGTAGAAGATGATTTGCTTAATGGAAGCTCTGTCACAGAGGTCTAAGAGCGCCTTGCGAGACTGATAGAAGCTCTGAGCTGGAAGGTTGAGGGCAGCCTTGATGGTTCCACCCTACGAAAAATCAGTGACATATCAAGAAAGAGCATGCAAATATGCTTTGTGTAGGATCTAATTGAGTTAGAACTTGGAAAGGATCACATACCTCCCAGTCGTTACGTCTCACATCAACGACTAAGAACGATCTCGGATCATTCGTCAGATCCATATCATCAAATGCCTTCATCAACTCGTCTGCCTTCATCTCGGGGCATTTGGACCTTGGAGCCGGGAAGGCATCCCACCAGTTCCCTGTTTGGAGAGATTGTGCTTCGGTCATGTTCAAACCGGTCGTTAAATTCCTTGTCCAGATGGTCTCTCGTCGGGTTGTGAATTAGTAGCTAATGTTGTTGATTGAATCAGGAGGCAACTGCCTTTTATGAGGCTCACTTTAGTGGCGCTTGTGAGGCAGAAGTACACCTCCGAAGTGACTCGACCTTTATGACAAGACGGAAAAAGTCTTCTTGAGATCAAACGACTGGATGGTACCATGAAAGTCTACATGCAAATGCCGGAATGATTCTCATTTAAACTGATATTAGCGCCGTTTTGAGATGTGGACATATTACACTTATGGTCAGATCCTTTTGTGACTTCTTTGTGCTCCTCTCACATGTCTATCATCCAAATAAAGACTTGTTTAGGATTCAATTACAGTATGCTTACTACTACGTACGCTCCTTTTTCGACCCCTTCTTTGACTTTTTATGCCCCTTTTCACCCATTTCCTTAGCATAAATCTCAGCGGCAGTCTCATCTGGTTTCCTTTTCCCCTTAGCACTCTTCACACTAACCACCGCGCCCTTCTTACCACCCTTTCGTATCTGCTCCTCAGCTGCCGCCCACCCCGGTGCCCCTTCCTCGATCTCATACTGCTCTAATGGTAACGCATCAATCAATTCCCTCTGCTTTTCTTTCAAAGCCTTCAGAGCCTCGTCACCACCCTCCTCAAGCTCCTCTTCCAGCCCAAGCTCCAACGGCACGAATTTGTCGTCTACGATCTCATCATCATGAGCTCCGCTGGCATCTTCTCGACTGACTCCGATGTTGTCCCGTGCTGGTAGTTCCAATTCGTACGCGCCTGACACTACATCGCCGAAGTGTGTGCTCATCTTCCGTATCGTCTTGATGAACAAAGCCAACAATTGTGACGACTGGACTTTCTCAAGTTCCTTTTCCAGCGTGTCGAAATCCTTACTCTGTAGTCCAATAGCAAGAAGTACAGATTGCTGTAGACCACTGAGAGTTAGCTCAGATTTCAGTGGTCCGATGAAGTAGGCTTTGGCGAGATCGGGGACGAGATCCAGAATTACATGGTAGTCTAGCATGTTGTTTGCATACGAGGCTAAGCGCTTCAGATCCCACGGGTTCAGTATCCTGTCCAGGTCTTGTTTGGAGAAGCGTTCATGTTGTAGGGATGTGTCGAGTTTTGCTCCCTTGTTGGCTAGCTCGTCGATGATGAGGGCTAATTCGGCTGGGAACTCCTTGAACTGGAACTGTAAGAGCTTAACGAATCGATGTTGGAAATCGCGTGAGAAGGATCCCAACCTAGTTCCAATCAGTACATCCTTCGAGTCCAACGAGTATCGAGGCCGCAAGTAATCTGGATCCCTTCAGGAATACTGAAGCTATCATGATTTGCAAGAAGCATATGAACTTACCATGATATGTCCTCACCAGATCCAAGAGCCTTTACCATGACGCACGTGTGTTCACCTGTCAGATCATTCGCAGTCTGTCTGAGATAGAGCGGCGCAAATGCGGCTTGGCCCCAGAATTTGAGCAATGGTTTTGTCAACCCATAACTCACGCCCACGTAGTCAAGCTTTTCAGGGCGGCGCTCAGAAAGCTTCGAGAACAGAGGTGGCATCTTCTTGAAATCCCTGACCTTAATATTATCATCGAGCAGTGAAGAGTTTGCGATTTCTTCATCAGTCACTCTTGTGATGGTCTCCTCAACATATGGCGTGGCCTCCTCAGATAAGTCGGCAAATTTGCCCTCATAGAAGTCTACAAGCAACTCGAGTGCTTTCTTGCCGTATCCCATTCTAACGTAATTTGGGTTGGTAGCTATCCTCACAATTCGTGCACCAGAAAGTCCCGCGAACTCATCGTCCTGGAATTGCTGGCTAACGATCCAGGGAATGAGATCGCCTGCGGCTCTCTTTCCTCTGCTTAAACTGTTTGCAACACTTGCTTTGCTGATTCGTCCCTCGAGAGCAACTTGGATGACACACAGTGGTTCGGGTAAACGTTTGCTGTTCTCGGAAACGGGTGGTATCAGGACGAAAAGTTGATGAGCTGGGGCGTCACTCATCAATTGAAGATCATCGGGTGAATTCTTGTAATGACTCGCGACGTAAAGGGCAACCATCTGCTGGAGGAACTTTTCGGAGACATCATGAAAGGAGAAAAGTGTATCGCGATTGACAAGAACCAGCTCGCAATCTGATGGATGTGGATATCCCACATTACGCAGGGAGCTCAGAGTGGCGTCAAGACCTAGATGCGAAATTAGCGAGTTGTTTACATCTCGGCTTGAAATACATGGAAATGGGAGGTTGCAGGCATGAACCAAACTTACAGAGCACAGTATTTAGCCACTTCTCAACAGTGTCGCCTTCCGAATATCGAATTGGCTCCTTAAGAGATACTTCCCGTAACGATCGGCCACCTGTAAATGTGCTCTGAACCTTAGCAGCCTTGCCGGTCGATCGGTCAGCAAGCTGCGCATTCTCCCCTCCGCTAACCTTAGAACCACTTGATTGTTGTCGAAGCTGCTCGATCAGTTTCAGTGACAGCGATCTACCAGTACCTTCATATCCGTTTATTGTAGATGCCATGAAAACCAAATACGGACCGATCAATTTTCGTACAAGAGGAAGAGGAATGGCAGCAGCTTCATCGATGACCAGTAGTTCCGCTTGTCCAAGTACATGCGCATCCTGGGGTTTGATATATTGAATAGTCTGACGATGTTGTCGGTGAATATTTACTCGTACAATAGCCTTCTTGAAATCTGGATTTGTCGACTGCACAATCGAGTAGTCTTCGTGGTCCAAGTATCCAAGAGCATCGAAACCTTTGAAAATAAATTCGAATAGAGTCTTCAAGTTTTCAGGGCTTGGGGATGTGATGAAAATGTTGCTGTGCCCGTGCGCAACAGCTGCAGCGACTGCCACACCCAAGGCAGCCGACTTTCCTCTACCTCTGGCAGCCGTAAGAGTTACGGTGCTTCGTAAGGTCTTTTCGGCAATCGCGTCCACGAATGTAAGTAGCGCTTTAGCTTGGTCGACTGTTTTTGCCAGAGTCACTAGTGGACCTACAGAAGGCGTGTCTTGAAGAGCCTCCTTCATGTTTTCCAACTCTATCTGTGATTTCGTCTTTGGCTCGTCGAGATCCGGAGGTGGTAGAGCAGTGACATTCTTGCCACCAGATATTGGTAAAACATTCATCTCATCATCTATGACAAGACATGACTCGCATTTCCCCAGCGAAAGTATGAATCTCTCATTGAATCTTGCAGTAACATCGTCGTGTGCTTCTGTTCGATAGCGCGAGTGGACGTCCATCGATAATGTGTATAGTTGCTTCAGACTGGACATTCCCTTTAGCAGAAGTACCACCAATCCTCCACCCTCCACTGTCTCAATCGTTCTGGCGAGGAGATTCGGCGTAATAGCTTCGAAGTCTTGCAGAATACACATCCCGTATGTGTTTCCCAGAATCTTCTCGGTTTCCTTGTAGTAGGTATATCGAATATTGTGTAGCGAGACGAAAAGTTCAAATGGATCCTCGGCGTTTGCCTCTCGAATCCCTCTCTTCACTTCCTTCTTGATCTTCTGCTCCCTCTTCTTCCGATGACTTCCAGCGGTTAGCTACCACTCGTGATATCCGCATCTGCACTTGACATCTAGATCTGATGCGACAAAAAACATTGCGCATACCTTGTAAACCCCAGAAGGTCTTTTTTATATGCCCACAGCACCGATTTATTCTGCTTCATATCCCTCTGTGACATTATGTAGTGTAAGTTCACAATAATATCTTTTGACCGGTCGCCCACCACCACGAAAAAGCTGCGCTTCTTTTCCTGCATTCCATTGTGAATGAGC
This sequence comes from Neospermospora avenae, assembly GCA_014282315.1. Lineage (NCBI taxonomy): Eukaryota > Fungi > Ascomycota > Leotiomycetes > Helotiales > Ploettnerulaceae > Neospermospora > Neospermospora avenae. The sequence continues at coordinate 37,240 of JACBAH010007716.1, read as the reverse complement.
GCGCCAATGCGCGAATCACTGATATGAATTAGCAAATTGTAAAGTCCTTGAACTAAAGTAGGAAATAGAGTAGATTTACATAGCCTTTTTCACCATGATGTAAGATGGTGCAGCAATCACAGTTGGCGGCACAATGTTGAAAAGTTGGTAACGTTGCGCGGCCTTTTTTTTACAATCATAGAGCTTAGATTGAGCTACTAGCCGGCGAGCCCCGAGCGAAACTGGAGGTGGGCCGGCTAGTAGTCCGCCGATAACGACAAGGCTGGCGAAACCTAGCTGCAACTTTCTCAGCCTTGCAGCTTGGAATCTCATAACGCCAGATGTATCAATTGCTTTCGAAAGTGGGCTTCTCCATAACGTGATGAATATGTCCTGCTTTGACTACAGCTTTCCAAATACTGTAGTGAAGCCTTGTAAAATGAAAAATCTAGGTCTTGAATTGCATGTAACCTCACCTATCTGCCCATAAGCAATTCGGAAAGCAGGTTATTCCGTGAATCATTATTTTTGCCTTCATCTAACTGTGCATAACTTGGTATTCCTCAACGTCCAAAAAGCAAATTTACTGCAAAGACTCAATGACAAGTGCAGAAGCTCCACCGCCGCCGTTGCAGATACCTGCGACACCTATCTTTGCCTTCTGCTCCCTCAAAACATTGATCAATGTGGTAGCAATTCTGGCACCAGAACATCCAAGAGGATGACCGATGGCAACCGAACCTCCGTGAATGTTGACGTTTGCCTCATCCAAGCCAAGAATCTTCATATTGGCCAAAGCAACGACGGAGAAAGCCTCGTTGATCTCGTAGAAGTCAACGCTTGAAGCCTCAACCTTAGCGTGCTTCAGGGCTTTTGGAATCGCTAATGCTGGGGCTGTTGTGAACTTGTTTGGGGCGTGAGCCGCATCTCCCCATCCGAGAATCTTAGCCAGAGGCTTGATACCAAGCTCCTTCAACTTGGCCTCTGAAACGAGAACCAATGCAGAAGCTCCGTCGTTGATGGGTGCTGCGTTCGGAGCTGTGACAGTGCCTCCGTTTGGCATGAAAGCAGGACGCATAGACTTCAGCTTGTCAATGTTGAGGTTCTTGACTTCATCGTCCCTCTCAATCTTGACATTTGGCTTTCCTCGACCTCCACTAATCTCGACTGGAACGATCTCGGTGGTGAAAAGACCAGCTTCAGTAGCTTTCTGCGCCTTCTGATATGAGTTGATGGCGTATTCGTCTTGCTGCTCTCTGGTCACGCTGTGATCCGACGCGCACTCCTCTCCAGCCATGCCCATATGTTCTTTCTTGCCGTATGCATCCGTCAACCCATCCTTCAAAACTCCATCGACCAAAGTCTGGTTACCATATTTGGCACCAGTTCGTAGAGTCGGGAGATAATGAGGGACATTTGACATAGACTCGGTTCCACCAGCAACGACGATGTCGGCGTTACCAGTCATGATAGTTTGGGCAGCGAGAATAATAGCTTTCAGACCGGAGGCACAAACTTTGTTGACAGTTGTAGCAATCGTAGCTTCGGAGAGGCCTCCAGCAAGAGCACACTGGCGGGCAGGATTCTGACCGAGACTGAGTTTGTTGATTAGCATAATTCTTCAGACTAGGCAGGAAAACATACTTTGCAGAGAGTACATTTCCAAAGAAAACCTCTTCCACATCCTCCGACTTGATCTCAGGGACACGCTCAACAGCAGCTACTCTTGTTATCAAATAATTTTCAACGATTTTAAATCGTGTGCTTACTAACCTCTGATCGCAATACCTCCCAAGTCTGTCGCACTCAGAGAAGAGAGGGACCTGACAATTTGTTAGTGAAACTGATGGAGGGGTAACGGCAGAATGCGAAGCTTGCTCACCCAAGGAATGATCCTATTGGTGTTCTCACCGCAGACACAATATAAACGGGTGCTGAAGCCATGATGCGGTTGTCGATTTTAATGCGGTTTGAAAATTATTCCGGTTTTCTTGAGGTCAGAAAGAACAGTAGAGAGAAGTGAAGTAATCAAAGAGACAAGGCAAAACGGCTTTATGAAGCCCAACGGTGCCCTCACCGCCTCTCGTAATCTGTATATAGTTAGCCTCCGATAGATTCAGGTACCCGTCTCCCACTATCGGTCCTGTCTCTCAATACTCACACTTTACTAAGGCTAAGGTATTTTGGTAGATTTTTGATCAGATATCGTAGGTAGATTCGTAGCAGTCGAGACCAAGTATTCCCAAATCAAAATTATATAACAAGACAAATACTTCAAGATGCTCTTTAGCTGGGAATGTGCGACTATATATCTAGGCATTCAACTACTAGTAATGCTGAAATTGTTTGAAGTTGTTTCCGAGCTAAGTTACCAAACTATCGCAACGATTCAGAATTTCAAACGCCTCGCAAGACACGATTGTTCAGACGATAATCAGTGCACTGCGTAGGGGCTAGAAAGCCCTCGTTAGAATAATCAGTGCACTGTGTAAGCGCCACTTCCTTGCAAGAGGCGTGAATTTCAGATTTCGAAATAGCTCATTAAGGGACGGGCCACGTCTCGAAGTCTCTTCCAATTTGCATAGCGGTGGAAGCTGTGATCTTTCTACTTGTGGGTGATTTGATATACTTACAAATCACGACTTGCGAACAACAGTCGAATCAATGTCCGAAACCTGGGAATCAGTCGCAGGCAACCACACCCTTAGCACCAGAAATATCGATTTTAAAGCAAAATGAAATTTAAACTTCCTTATCACTCATTCAGCTTATCGAAAGAGTCCTTTTCACCTCCGGATTATTCGAGACTCGTTTCGAGAGGGACTTCGAAGCTATAGAGGGGCATATGCAAGGCTGACAGTCACGTGGCGTCTTCAGAGGAGCTAGCCACTTATAGATGCTAAACTTTTTGGAGCTCGTCGCGAGAAGTTGATGGTTTGTGGAGTCGCATTCCAGAGTTACTCCCAATTGATTTTTCCTCGCACATCAGCACAACATGGATGACCTTTATGACGAGTGAGTAGATAAGCTTCAACTTTCCCTGTTTTATCACTAAGAATCGCAGGTTCGGTAACTTCATTGGTGAAGCTTCAGAATCAGAAGACGACAGTCAAAATGGAATTGATGCCGGCGCATACGTATACGATGAGGAATATCCAGAAGAGGAACCAGAGGTTACGGGCCAGGAGTTGATGGAGGTCGATGGTGGGTTTCTCTGAAGTTCCAGAGATAGCATATACGCACTATGTAATCACGAGGCTAATGCAACCGCAGATGAGGGACCTTCGAACGCCGTCATATTGCACGAGGACAAGCAGTACTATCCTACTGCACAGCAGGTCTACGGAGAAGATGTTGAGACCATGGTTCAGGAGGAGGACGCGCAGCCTCTCACACAGCCTATTATCGCGCCTGTGGAGCAGAAGAAGTTTACGATCCAAGAAGCGGACCTTCCGCCAGTGTACTTCGAGCGCAGCTTTATGACGGATCTTATGAACTATCCAGATCAGATACGAAATATTGCTTTCGCAGGTCACCTTCACCATGGGAAAACCGCACTGATGGATATGTTGGTTCTCGAGACTCACGATATTACCGATCGATTGGAGAAAAAGACTGGAAAGAAAAGGGACGAACAATTGAGATACACCGATGTACACGTTTTAGAACGAGATCGAGGAATATCGATTAAAGCGGCGCCCATGAGTCTTGTGCTGCAAAGCACCCAGGGCAAATCACATCTCCTGAATATTCTCGACACGCCAGGCCATGTCAATTTCGTCGACGAGGTTGCGTCCTCATTGCGGCTTGTTGATGGAGTAGTTCTGGTTGTTGACGTCGTAGAAGGTGTACAGGTCAACACGGAGCAAATCATCAAGCATGCGGTTCTTGAAGGTTTACCCCTGACTCTTGTGGTAAACAAGATGGATCGCTTAATCTTAGAGCTGAAGCTTCCACCAACTGACGCTTACTTTAAGCTCAAGCACGTCATTGAAGAGATTAATACTGTCATTGAGAACACACTTCCAGGACAAGGTGAGATGAGGCGACTGAGCCCAGAGAAAGGCAATGTGCTTTTCGCGTGTAGCAGTATGGGCTGGTGCTTTACTTTGCAGTCGTTTGCAAAGATGTACGCGGAAAACTTCCCACCAAAGACCAAAGGAGCCGCAGGAATCAACGTTCCAGAATTTGCTCGGCGCCTCTGGGGAGACATTTTCTACAACCCGCGGAAACGATCCTTCACTCGTAAGGCCGTCGAGGATGGAGCCAAGCGTTCTTTTGTGAACTTCATTCTTGAGCCTATTTACAAGCTCTTTTCGCATACTATCAGTGAAAGTCCGGAGGACCTGAAGGATACTCTTGCGACCCTTGGCATATCTCTCAAGCCCTCTCAGTACAGGACGGACGCCAACGTTCTTCTAAAACTAGTATGTGAAAAGTTCTTTGGAGGATCAAATGGTTTTGTCGACATGGTGGTCGAGCACGTTCCATCGCCAGTCGAAGCAGCAGAGGACAAAATCCAGCGTTATTATACTGGACCTCTGGATACCAAGGTTGCTACAGCTATGAAAGAGTGTAGTCAAGATGGCCCGCTGGTCATTCAGGTATCCAAGCTGTTTAATACAAGTGATGCTAAGAACTTCCATGCTTTCGGACGAGTGATGAGTGGGACCGCGACACCTGGTTCCCAAGTCAGAGTTTTAGGCGAAGGCTATTCCATCGACGACGAAGAGGACATGAGCATGGCGACAATCTCAGACGTTTGGATAGCAGAAACACGGTATAGCATTCCCACCGATGGTGTGCCAGCAGGAAACTGGGTTCTTCTGGGCGGCGTAGATAATTCTATTGTCAAATCTGCCACTTTGGTTCCGCCTACCTTACCTGACGGAGAAGATGCTTATATTTTCAAGCCTATCACACATTTTACGGAGTCAGTGTTCAAGGTTGCTGTTGAGCCAATCAACCCTTCAGAGCTTCCCAAGATGCTGGATGGTCTGAGGAAAATCAACAAGAGTTATCCGTTAATCACAACAAAAGTCGAGGAATCTGGAGAGCACGTTGTTCTGGGGACGGGAGAGCTCTACATGGACTGTGTCCTCCATGACCTTCGACGTTTGTACGCTGAGATGGAAATCAAAGTTTCCGATCCGGTTACCCGCTTCTGCGAGACGGTGGTAGAACAGTCGGCTATTAAATGCTACGCTCAAACACCTAACAAGAGGAATAAAATCACGATGATTGCTGAGCCGCTCGACCAGGGTATTGCTGAGGATATCGAGAGTGGCAAGGTCAGCATCAGGAGTCCTAACAAGATCATTGGCAAATTTTTCGAAGATAATTATGGGTGGGATTTGCTTGCTTCGAGGAACATTTGGGCATTTGGACCTGATGATTTAGGCCCTAATATCTTGCAGAATGATACGCTGCCATCAGAGGTAAGCTTCTGCCAATCATTACTGCCGGGCATAATCGACCAATTTTACTGACTATCAACTAGGTGGACAGACGGCTTCTGCAAAGTGTCAGAGACACGATTCGTCAGGGCTTTAGCTGGGCAACACGAGAGGGTCCTTTGTGTGAAGAACGTAGGTGATCCCCATTCCCATAACATCCCTTTCACTTCACTTCACTTCACTTCACTTTCCTATATCGACGCCCCTTTGACTGCCGATCAACAGCCGCAGCCACGCCCGTTGGACAATGACACTGTCCGAGCTACATCTAACAGGTTTACAGCAATACGCAACGGTCGGTTCAAAATCATGGAGGTCTCATTGGCTTCCGAAGCGATCTTCCGGGGAGGTGGCCAGATAATCCCTACTTCCCGACGTGCGTGCTATTCTTCTTTTCTGATGGCTTCCCCACGACTTATGGAGCCCGTCTACTCTTGTTCCATGACTGGACCTGCAGATTCAGTCACGTCGCTCTACACTGTACTTGCGCGCCGCCGAGGGCATGTCCTTTCTGATGGCCCAATTGCGGGCACACCACTGTACCGTGTTAGCGGACTTATTCCAGTCATTGACTCGTTCGGCTTCGAGACCGATCTCCGGATCCACACACAGGGACAAGCCACTGTCAGCTTAGTCTTTGACAGGTGGAGTATCGTACCTGGCGACCCGCTCGACAAGGACGTAATCTTGCGACCGTTAGAGCCTGCAAATGCTCAAGCTACTGCCAGAGACTTTGTCCTGAAGACAAGGAGGCGTAAAGGACTGAGCGAAGACGTTAGCGTGGCCAAGTTTCTCGAGCCTGAGCTATTCACGAGCTTGAAGGAAAGTGGAGTCCTTGGAGATTGATAGGAAAGGATCAAAAGTGCAAACATGAATATTGGAGTTGGCATGGGCATGGAAATCTGATCATTGAGATGATACCGGATATATGAGGTAAAATGAGGAGAAATGGCGTTTAGGGCACAACTGTAGGATAGTCCTGGAGCATGCTCCAGCCAATGTAACGAAAAGACGAACCGACATGGTCGCCATAGACACTTTCCCATACACCCTCTTCAACGCACATGTCTGCTGGAATGCTCCTGCACCCAAAGATTACCTCCTTCTGCAATTGGTCCCCCTATCTGCAGAGAGCGGGAAATCCGAAGATGCCGAGTCGCTTTACTTGCACATACAGCACTAGCTCAAGCATATCTGCTTGTTGTATGGAAGACCCCCAACTTTACAGCGCCATATTATATACACTCTCCACATAATATCCTTCGATAGCGCCAGCGTACTCGCGAAAACCTTCCATTGGTCCGCATACTATACAGAATCTGACCAAGAACACCAAGTCATGAACCCGTGTAGTACAGAAGTCCTATAGAAATGAAGTGACATCAATTCCCCGGAGACATGCCCTAAAATAAAAAAGCCTTGTCGGAAACAAACCCATATTTAAGGCATGATCAACAAAACATTTTATAAATACCTTCTGGAAGGAGGAATAGAACAGCGAGAGAAGCGGAAACATGACGGCGATTGTCTTGCAAGGAGAATTATGCGATTATGCTTATCGTTTCCCGGCAAGGGTTTCTTCTCTTTCGTTCCATAAGGGTTCGATCCGCCGGTGTTCCTGGGAGCCTGGCAGCCGTTTGCCCTGTCAAAGTCGGACCGGTGGTGGCGGTTTTCCCACTCCACCCCTCTTCTTGTCTTCGCTGAGCTTCCCGAATGGTTCTATATATCGTGGAGTATAGGCGGGGACCAACCTTGTTTTATCGATTTTTTGACCCCCCTACCTTTCTGGAGTACCTAACTTGTTTAGGGGCAAGGGAAGCTCAGGACATGACGCCTTGGAACCGCCGAGGCTCGGTTTCTTTTGCTGATTAACAGATTTGACAGATTTGACAGATCTGACAGGACAGGACAGGGGAGTCGGGAATAAAGGGAGCTAGGTAGTTCTACGGATTACTGATGGGGTGGGATTGCTTCCGTAAGCGAGAGATGAGGAAAGGAAGAACGTTTTGGCCCGATCTTCCAAGATTGGTCCTCTATGATTTTCTGAGCGTTCTACGAATTTCATGGACCCGAAGGACATGCCTGGCGAGCATGGCTCAGCCAATAGATCTGCCGTCATGGGCTGCGTGAGAGCTATGCAGGGGTTCTTTCTTCAATCATCGATTGGGACACCGCATCATCCGCACCGCAGTTCTATCGTAGAACCATGTTGTTCCATTTTCAAGTTTGGAGACGACAGTGGGGCAGAAAGGTATGTATCAGCATGGATGGGCTTTATGGATGCAGGCACAAGACTTGTGGCTGGTATGAACTTGATTGAGTGGTTTGGGCAAATAATTTGAAAGTGCTGTTGACTACAAATGATTGGGTAGGCAGAGGAGACCTCGCTTAGGAGATCTTGCCCTTCCACGTAAATTGTGTGTTGTACTTGTCCCAGCCTCCAGCCCAGGTGATCGACGATGAAATCGATGATGGGAGGAGTGTAACCGCTGGCGAGGTTGCAGGGACAAGTGAACTGCAGCGCAACTTCAAGGGTTGAAGACCTGGAAGGCAAGGAACCCTAGGAAGGTCATAAATGGGACATCATATACGGTAAGCGAGAATACCCCTACAACTGACGATAATAATCACTATGGCTCTGGCTTCGAAATTGTATCGAGTCGGAACCAATTGTTGACGGGCGAAGCCAAAACTTTTCACGATCCTAAAAGTTATCAAAAATCCATATGACTCATCATTCAATGTCACTAAGGTAATATAGGACATTGGAAAAGTGAATTCACAAAGTCCTATACCCATTCGATAACTTCAGTAAGGCGACAAACTCTGGGGATGTATTCACTTGGCCCGAGACGAATTGGACTGGCCTCGTATATGCGGATAGAATATGCGCGCGCTTGTGCTCGAGAATCTATGCTTGTACAGTTAAAGAAACGTGCAACGTGAATTAACATTATGTTTCCATGCAAGGCTTCATCATCTTCTTCAGGATACCCATCAGATTGTCGTTCTCCAGAGCGGCAGCAACTCTCTCCTTATCCGCTAGTTGCTTGTTGACCTCGTCCGCTTGGCTGTGGGTGCCTTCTTTGATCTTCACTTCGACCCGATAACTAGGAGGCAAAGCTTGTTCCAAGCGAACCCTAACGCCAAGCCCAATGACCGTCGCAAGTGAGCAATGTGTTACGGTGGGAGTCAACTCGACAAGGACGCGTGACAAAGCTGCGGGATTCGCAAGATCCTGTGGAGAAACGAGGTGGACGTCTTGCAGCTTCACTACGCCCAAGGACTCTAATGAGAGCGGATGTTCTGGATCTGATATCGGTGCAATGAGGTCTGTTAAACGTCAGTCTTCGGAACATCGAAGCCTCAACCAGGAATCTCCGGCCTTCCAGCAATTGGGTTTCGACCTGATTTGGCCGATGGGACAGACTTTATAATAAACTTCCAACGGCGCCCAAAATAGTGAAAGAGCCGGGAGACATCGCACTGACGATGGCTTCTCCCGGGTTTGCTGCACAGCATGGTATTTGCTTGAGATACCCATTGAAAGACACTTCTGGCGTTGGACACAGTCGAGCCGTCATGCTTTGCTTCGCCTGGACTTACCGTAGATCTCTTGTTCGTCAATTGGCTCAACGCTGGAATCATCGGATTCCGTGTCTGAGAAGTCTGACATGTAAAACGGATCCAAAGCATAACCTGGCTTCGCCATCAAAAGCCCCCTGATACCGCTCTTCTTGGGTCCATCTCCTCGATTTCTCCGTCGCTGCCTGTGGGAAGAAAGTTCGGACTCGCTCAGTATCGTGGGGTTGGCATTATCTAGGGCTGCCATTGCATAAGTGGCGAGGCTGCGAAGCCTGTGATGAAGGGACCCCGCGATCTTCTGATCGGCGAATGACTCGGATTTGGATCCTATAGCCGGGTTCTTAATACCGTAATTATGGCAGAAGTAAGGACTGTAGGAAGCCGGAGATATTGGGTTCGTGGTTTGTGTTTCGTTATTGATATTTTTGACATTCAGCCTTTCGCTGTTTGCAGATAAGATGTATCGCGTTATCGATACCGGTTCCATTTCGGCAAATGGCCGATGGTGCCTCAGGCATGACTAATGCGTGTACCTAAAGTACCTAAATTAGGCGGTTGTGGCGGCTGAGCCACATCATCGCAGCAAGCAGTGAAACTCTTCCAGACTCCAAAACCCAAACAGTAGCAATTGGTGATCACGTCTCCTGTGGTTTCATGGAATAATGTCTCATGGAATGGCCGAACGGGTTTGCGAGTGCAAGTTTAACTCGTCGAGCACGCACTAAGGCATGGCTTGTCTTGCTTCCAAGGCCAGAATACAATGACGCTCGTCATGCTTTCCTACGTACAATTATTATCAACCGAGGCACCCACAAGAGTAGATCACGAAGTAGTACTGTTGAACTTTGTCCAGGTAACGCGGCATGAAATGTCATTTCGGATGTCTACGATATCTCCTTCCGTCATCAAACTATTGCTTCTCAATGATCAAGCTTGGTATCTAAATCTTTACGCTGCAGTAACTGTCAAAGACAAAAGCCCTGTGCCAATCTCCTTTGGTCGACCATGTCGTTGAGGACTAGAATCAGTGAACGGCTGTCTACGAGGCAGCTAGGAGATGCAAAAGTGAGACATGTCCTATATTAATGTCTTCAGTGTGTCAATGCCATGTGTATCTAGATCTGCCTATCAATTCTTTCGGCTGAAGAAACGAATCTGAAATCTGTGTGATATCTGTTTAGTTTGATTTCCCCTGGACTTTGAACAGGCAGCTAGGCAAATTTGGAAGGTTGCATTCATGCATATATCTTAGTTTGATACAGTAGTCTCTACACGAGTTTTGGCGCGGCACTAAGGCCTCCGTGTCTCAATAAATACCGTCCTTTGTCACAATTCCATTGTTTAAGTGTCTTTGATTGAGAGACTATCGAAGAGAGGCGCAGACAAGAATTGATATGGTTTATTTTGAGTCTATGAAAATTTCCGATTGCGGATTCTGCAAGCATAAGAGATCTCTGCGAGGTTTGTGGAAAGTCGTGGTGGGGGCAAGGAGTTCATGCATCCATATTGAGACTTGACCCACCAACCCGTCGTCTCTTTTCCTCCAAGCATGACGATTGATGAGACCTTAAGATGAATGCTATTATGCATAGAACAATGGGAAATGTTCTGTAGTTCTTCCATTGGTACAGGCCCCCTGTTCAATATTTCGATGGTAATTCTATCGAACATTCCGAGCACCAGGATACGAACAATTATTTTACTTTCGTGGAGTGGCATTAAACGTTCAAGATGAACTCATCCAGCGATGGTCGACCGCTAGCACGTATGCGGGGTAGGATTGATCTCTACCTTATCCATCACACCCGATAAGGCAAGATGATGGATTTCCCTACGGAGCTGCGATGTATCTTTATCTGACTGATACTGACACACGGTAACTGCCGAGCTCTCGCCCGCAGATGTCCGAGTCCTGCCTTAGTCCTGCAGAATCAAAGAGCTAGAGTTAGTCCAAGTATCCAAGTATCTGATCACATCATTGGCGGTATAGTAGGTAGTACTGCCACGGTACAGTACGAAGTCACGTAGAATTACTAATCTCTTAGTTTTCCAAGCCTACCTTACCTACCTTACTCCGTACGCAGGCGTGAATGCTCAATTGAAAGCGGCCGCACAACCCAGCCAGCGATTTGGCCCAGGTTTGCTGGTTTGGCCATTTGAACTTTCATCCCTTCTGTGTGGTCCTTGGTAACGGGAGAGGGGGAAACGTCTTGCTTTTGGAAAGCTACAGGCATCTTCCAATGCAACGGGCATGCCCGGGAATGTACGAAGCCGTTGCCCGGATGCAGCCAGTAAAGTAATACTGTGAGGCTGTGTCTTATCATGCATTGCCATCTCATTAAAGTTCTTGCTTGCGGCGTTCTTGATTCACTGTTACTTTACCACTGGTGGTATCTCTCACTGCCCATGGGAGCTGACAATGCGTACTAAGTATGGTTGTTGAAAGCTGGGCTGCCTGTTCTCTTTGATCTGATCTCACGAAGGTACATGATGCAGGGGCACGGAGATCCTGCCCCTCTGTAGTCTCCGCTGCACTTCACCGACTTGCTCTTGCACTTGTCCTTGTCCTTGACTCTTCAGGGCATACCAGTTAGAATGTTGCTTGCCTTCGATATCCAATCTAGGCCTGTTCGAGCATATCATTGGAAGCCAAGGTTTCACAGCGCTCTAGTGCTACGGCCAAAGGCACTGGACTAGAACTATCGCGCAAAGTAACTAGCTTTGACAGCGGCAGCTGGGTTAGCTCATGTCTCTCTTTGGCGGCAACCCAACTCCCACCCTTTCGCGCGAAACACCGGCAAACCTCCGCAGCGACGACATCAACAATCGAGAGACACATCTGCGGTAGTACCAGCAAGCATCCTTATTGCGTTTCAGCCTCAAGTACGTAGCGATAACACGACCGAAAGTGTTCATCTGGCGCTCATATACTTGAGATCGGCTCTTCAAACACATCTAGACAACCCCTCGATTGCCTCCGCTTTCGTCCTAAGTAACTGCAGTCGTGCAACTTCCCGTCAGTCCACCGCGCAACACAAGCCACATTTGACCACATAAACGGTTCTTTTGAGCTTCCTAGAGGCTTCTGCGGGGTCCAAGCTACTCTCAGCCACTCCCTCTGCGTAACGGCATTGCTTCCTCGGTACCTTCAAGGCATAGAAAGGAACGACGAGGGATGAGTTGAGCTGGAGACTATCTCTTAATTCTGGCACGTGAAGAGAACCACCCTGTCCTTCATACCTTGTCTTGTCTTGCCCTGCCGAATGGCCAGGGTCCAGGAGCTAGGAGCCAGGACCTTGCAACGGAATCTTTAAAGTACAATTCTTTATTATCTCACCAGCCCAAAGAGGGGCATGCCATCCCCGTCCAGACTGCAGGGAACACAGTACTCGTACTGTTGTGAAGATACCCACTAGCGTTTCCACAAGTATTTTGACACCCCCCAGGCGGCCATAATATCTCCTTCCCCCTCTTACGGTGACCCATCCTGTAGTGGAGCTTAGGATCTTGACGGGCCACAAGTACAGAACAGGGACACCCTCTCTCCTTCTCTCCAGTCCATCTGAAGCGCGTTTTAACAACCTCTGTCCATTCTTTCACAGATACCACACTTTCCTCTCAGGACGACCCAGGTGAAATTCGACTGGTTTTCACTCGGGAGGCTTTATCTACATATCTCGCCCCAAATCCGCTTACTGCGCGGGGAAGCCGGCAGCTTCACTGTCTAACGAGGCTGCGAAACTTTAAAGACTGTTCCGCGAACTTCGCTCACCTGCTGGAACAAAACCCCTTGAAGGTACGTCTTGATCGCATCAAGTAAATGTATATACACCCAAGCTCTTTAGAGCTTGGATTAGTCCCGATAACTCGTGGCGTTTTGCTAATAGATGCCAAAGGAGATATAACCACATCGGGTGAAGGCTTCGGATCGCTCCCCTGCTTTATACATAGACATATTTACAATCGCCATTTTCTACCGGTCACCACATTGACCTCAAGAAATATATTCATCGAGCTTCGGTAGCAATCATACATCCCATCGATTCGTTCAGCGCCGTCAATTGCGTACAGGCGAGGCTTAGAATTTGGGGCAAGTGTGAGAGCTTGGAGGGACAATGGCTGGAGACCCAGGGACCAGGAGACTGCTCCCACAAAGCTCCCAAATGCAGAGTTTCGCTTTTGCGCCCACTAATTTTGGGCAAAGAGAAAACCAGAAAAGTAGGTTTACTCGATATCCGAGCTTTAGTTAACTCTAATTTTTTTAGACTATGTATTCGTTGATGAACACAATCGTCATAAGCGGTTAAAAGGTAGGAGCACTGGTCCACGTTCCCAGGTTCTTGAAAGCTGATATCAGAGTAGTCATGAGAGCATGTGAAGGGTGTCGAAGACGTAAGATTAAATGCGACGCGGCTACGACCAACACTTGGCCTTGCTCGGCTTGTATACGACTGAAATTACACTGCGTACCTCCAACTGTCAATTATGACCGAGACTTTCCTGCCAACCAAGGTTTTGAAGGAGAAAGAGGGGAATATGAAAGTGGTGGAAGTGGCGACGATGATTACCAGCATCAATTGGCAATGCAGCAGCAAATGGGCGGCCCACACAAGAACATCCCTCCAATCTATACTCAACAGATGCCATACTCAGATCCAGCCAATATTTACCAGTCAGGCGGGTATGGTGAGCCTTCCTCGAGTCACAGTCAACCAAGTATGCACTACGGCAGTATACAGACACCCAATAGCATCGTGGACCAGCATCATAGTTACCCTCCACAACCCAGTTACCCGTCAGTATCTTTACAACGACAAACTTCTCACCCACAGACTCCGGAAGCATATGAGCAAGACCAGTATGGCCAACAAAACTTGGCTGATCTACTGGGTGAACTAAGGATGAATGAAGCAGGATCAGGTATGCAACAAACTGGCGTTGAAGGACTTTTGGAGAAAATATACTAATAACGTGCAGCTCCTTATCTGAACAACAAAAACAAGACAAAAACTATGCTAGAAGAACCAGCTTTCGAAGATGCTGATGCTTACAAACTTGCTTTGCCATCTACTTTATCTGGCCCTGATTTGAAAGTCAGGATACCGCCCGAATTGATGCCAGATGACCAAACATGTATGGAATACTTTAATATGTACTTCATGAATGTGCATCCCTACGTTCCGGTCCTCAACAAATCTCTCTTCTATCAACAGTGGCATACAAACAGAGATTCGATATCGCCTTTGATCCTCGAAGCTATTTTTGCTATTGCGGGACGACTTGCGGATGAGCCATCACAAGGACACCAATGGCTGGCGCTTGCATCAAGTAAGTTAAATGCTGATTTTTCGATGCTTCCACTAATTTATTCATAGAACATGCGGATTCTTTCATGGACGTGCCTCGCTTGAGCACTCTCCAAGGAATGCTAATCGTTCTGAAAGCTAGAGAGTCGGCACCTAAGCGGGGCTATTATTTCCGTTCTTGGATGACAGTCGTGCAATGCGTTCAGATGGCGAAGGATCTTGGTCTAGATGAGCACTTTGATGAACACAAAGCTGGGAGACCGTGCGGATCTGATCTAGCCGACTGTATAACAAAGACCCGAATCTGGCAAACGGTTTTCGCTTGCGAGTTAATGATTGGGTCACCACAAGGTTCGAAATCTCTTCTATCTTGTACCGAGTAACCGCTAATTGATCAAAGGCCGTACTGATTTGGCTGTTGATATGGATTCCATGGATCTGGGCATACCAAGATCTGTGGTCGGAAATGACGAGGCCGAATTTCACGTCACACGAAATTTCACGTATTTCACGAAGGTCGTTCGTAATGTCCGGAGGATGAACAATGTCTACGCGAAAATCAAGAAGAAGAAGGACTGGGGTATTGATCCGGACTTTGTGCAATTGAACCCTTCATTCGAATCCTGGATGAATGATCTCCCCCTTGATCTCCAAGTAACATTTCCTCCGGATGGTTCGCGACCATGGATACCATCTCATTTCATCGGCAATCTTCATTCCTATTACTATCTCAGTATCATCATGCTACATCGACCCCAGCTTACATTTATGGAGCCAACTGGAATGGACGGCGGCTGGAAGCATCACATGATGATATGCTATTCATCAGCGAAACTTTTGTGCAGGCTACAGGAAGCCATATTGGACTCATTTGGACTGACTGGACTTTTGTGCATGCAGAGGGGAATCAACTTTACCATTTACTGTATCTTGACTTGCACTGTCCTCCACCTGGTAAGTCTCATACCTCTCTTACTAGTCCGTCATGCTAAAGATGATCGATAGGTTGCTCTCACCTCGCCAGACCCAGACCTTAATACGGATGCTCGTGAATACTTTACTCGACATATGAGGATACTAGAAAAATGTACCAGCTCCTGGCCAATGCCAGATATGCAACAACAGATCGATGCACTCCGAGAGGCATTCTCTGCCGACACTAGAAAGCCATTTGTTCTCAAGCCAAGCTTTCCATATGGTAGCCCGAGTGGGTCCATCAATAGCACTCCCCCACGATCAAATGCGCAATATCGTCCACAAGGACCAGCGCAGCAAGCTTTGGAGCAACAACATGTCCCGCAACAAGTCAGTTATACTGCCCACCCTATCTCACCACCTATTTCTGCCGGAGGTGTGGACACGAAGAGTGACTCTCCTGCTGTACAGTCCCTTGTGATGATGGCTACTGGCCAGAGAGGTTCACAACCTCAGCCGCCTATGTCCTCAGGGGTTCCAATGGCGGATCCTTCGACATGGAATCCCTCGCGCATTTTTGAGTAAGTTCTCTATCAATCTTTGATGCTCCACGCTCGTTAGCTAATAAATCGATAGTCAGTGGAATACCACATTTGGTACGGCCCCTGCTCAAAGCACCTCTGCTCCCCAGATCAACCCTCTAAAACTTCCGATTTCAGGTGCACACGAGATTCCAACGCTCCCTGAATTACAAAATCTACCAAATTCGAGTTTACAGCCAAACTCGCACCCTCTTCCACCACAGCAATATTCTGGAGCTGCGATTCCTTCATTCGTGAGCCCTAGTATGTGGCAAGAGTCTGTTGCTAGTGTTTACGAGGGCGGATTAAAACGACAACATCAATGGGACTATGATGAGAGCATTGTGAAGCGAGCACGATGATTCGGACCCGTCGACAGCTGAGATCTGGTGAATGATATAGACGAGGAGAACAGCCTGAGGCGGCTCGATGGCTGATGATGTAGGTCTGATATGTCAAGCTGGGGTAATGGGGGCGCACTTATGACCTGCATTCAAAGATACCCCCACGCAGCAGGCGTGAAGCTCAAAAGGAATGGGTCATTGGGATAGGAGTCATGGAGTGGAGCATGTATATCGAGTTCACTCTACAAAAGGGGCCTAGAAGGAGTTTTGGTGGAGTTGGGCAGCATTCACAATCGGCAAGCCCTACGCTGGCATGGGTTTGAGTTCTTCCCTTTGTCATCTTCTGTACATATTTGGCCACAACTGATCATATGGGACCTGTGGTAGTCTGATCACTGTTTTGCCTCGAGGAAGACAATCGCTGCAATATAGCTATGTCGGGAGGTGTAAGAATTAGGTTCTGGAGAATACAAAGCACTTTGCATTCGCTCACGGAAGATGCTTCTGTCAGGGCGTCATTCTTCTGGAATTTTCATCAATCTATTTTTATATAGATGTCTCCTTGAGAAGAGCATGTTCCTTCCATCCCGAAGCCCGAACCTGTATCTGCATACTCTCCAACATCCTTTGTTTGACAGTGGTCTTTGACCCACCTCCTCCATCTCTGACTTCCATGTCGAAGAATGCTCCGTGAGTTCGTGTGAACTCGTGCTTTTTAATCACGTTCCACATGCGCATTATCTGGTCTGGACTCAGCCCGATCATGTTGGGTATGCTCCACATGAAGACATAAGTGTTCATCCCTGAGGGACGGGCGTCGTCTCCGCCGCCAGGACCGAGACTCCAGTCACCTTTACCAGAAGGGGTTGTCACGATTGTATCGGCGAGCAGGAGGCGGTTGTAGGCTAGGCATACTAGACTGCCTGGGAAATGACCGCCTGGAATTGGAAGAATTAACAAATGGTGGAGGACGAAAGAGACAGCTTTATGGAGTAGGTTCCAAGACATTCAGGTAAGAATAGCTCAGGGCATTGGGGTTGAGGACTCACCTGGCTTCAAAATCAGCACTCCCGTCTTCTCGCCTCGGACTTCAATTTCCTCCTCCTTGCCTTCAATGAACGTCCTCGCTTTGCCCATTCGATCAAGTCGGTTCAGCCAGCTTTTGTCCTCCCACGCAAGATACACAGGACATTCAAATGCTTCTGCCCATTCCAAGTGTGTGGTGTAGTAATGTGGATGCGATATCACTATTGCTGCTAGCCCACCCTGATCGTTGATCCAATCTACTGTTTCGCCATTTAGAAAGGCTATGCAATCCCACAGTATATTTCCCTGTTTTGATACATCAGCATAATCCTCATCCTGGAGTCCGCAGATTCGGGGAAGGGCTATTCAGATTTGTAAGATGCGAATCTACCTGCTAATATTACACATTCTTGGAAAGAGTAGAGAGGGGTTGATCTTACTTGAGGCGTTTTGATTAATATAGCTCTCTGTCCAATAGCGAATTGAGGTTCTGTATAGATCATCCAAAACCTGTCTTCGTCCTCATCGAACTTCTTCCACTTGTTCTTGTATGGACCTTGCCTTAGCTCTCCCATCGTGGTGAACGATTGTCCTGTACGCGGAATAAATTGTCGAGGGTCATCACAGATTCGACAACGAGTTAGTAAAGAGCGTAACTCTTCATCAAATTGCGTCCCGCACTAAGCAGCGATTATAATTAGTTCGGAATGCCTTTGGTGTTGGTTGTCACTTCACGTAGCAGTTTTGGGTTTACAGTATAAAAATGAAAACAAATCTTAGCGAGGAGGCTAGCCTAACATCGGACCGGAGGAGGGTGGAGGGGTAGAAGAACTTAACTCACTGCAGTGCAAATAAGCAGTTTATCCGTCTGAGATACCATGCTGGCTTCTTGACTGTGAATGTTGTATTCGTGCAGTGGAGCTTCGAAGAGTTCTTCTACCCTCGGCGTATCGAAATCCAAGGGTTTAGGAGTTTGTGCTTTTGTTGGACTCTGCTCCAACGAAGTCAACGACTTGGGCGTAGAGGCTGTAGACATTGTAGAGCTCTTGAGTAGCTTAAATATTCATATATGGCAGGGTAACTGGGTTGTGTTGCAATCACATAATCATCAATGCTGGGAAGTAGTCTTGATTTGCAATTCAGCTGGGTCTGGACCAGTGTTCGGTCTTGATCATATGATCAAAATGTGCCCCTGCCATAGGTAGAGGAGAGAATGAGTGCAGTTTGAAAATCAGCAAAGCCAAGCGAGGGGTCAAAAGAAACACTTGACTCGATTGGGAAGGTGCAGCCGAGGTGAGAAATGCGAAAGGGGTAGGGGGGTTCAAAAGAGTACATGTCGTCTTTACGTTGAACTATTTCTCTTTATAGTTCTATCTTTCTTCCCGTCTTTGCTTTCCTTCGTAAATTGAAATTAAACCCCATCAAAACATAACCCCAGACGGGATTTCCAACATGATCTTCTTACTTGATTACTTCCAGCATACCACAGGCAACTGAGATGGTTGAGAATGCTGTGGATTCTCTCCAGAGTAGCCTCAAGACACTGGCCAAGGATCGTAGGAAGTGGGCTAAGGTGCTTGACAAAGCTAAGTTACTATGTGTATACATGTTCGGAACGTGGCCCACACTTACATACTCGCCTAATGAGATCCTCAAAGGCTTCAGCCCAGAGGGATACCTAGAGAGCGCCTTCCCGCCGTAGGAGAGAAAGCGACTATCGGTAGCTCTAATTTTGGGCCAAGAGGTAACATTAAAGGATCATGAGGAGATGGCAGAGTTAGTGCTGCACTTCATGCTAAAGCGGTTCGAGATGCGAGAGAAGGCTGAGGAAGAAGTCGGAGGAGAAGGGAAGATCTTGTGAAGGCGAAACATGACCTGGGGATCAGAAGAAACCACCCTCTGGTATCAGGTCAGTCAATAATGCTATTAGACGAGGTTGAGAATGGGAAGAAATTGAGAGCAACGTGGAGAGGACTATTTGTGGTACGGGCCATGGCGGTGACATGGGATATCCTACACGACTGGTAAGAAGCAACAAGTTTATCTCGCCATCTCATTCCAACTTCGACCTGGAGCTGTTCATGTCCCAACGTCAATTCGGGACAGCAGCTAATCTGTAATTAGCAAATTCAAGCCACCGTAACGTATTCAGAGAATTCAGGGACTGGCAACTATCACTGAGCATTCGCTTCTTCAAAGCGAGATATGCTCCCAAAGCCTACCGAGGAATTACTCAAAAATTTGCACAAGCAAGTGCAGCCTATAGACATTCTTCGCGCCTGTAGGAAAGCTGTTCTCAAAGCACACGTCAAGACGAACTGCGTGACTGCAATTTTGATTTCTGCTGCTGAACGCTGGACTTCAGACCCCTCTATCAATTTCAAAGGTTTCCCTGGCAGATTTTACAATTAGTCTGAAGGACTTGGTTGTGGTTGGAGGCCTAACACCACTGTTGGGTATGGCTGCAATTTTGGGAACGTAGGCGAGAAGGGCGGAACGATGGTTTGAATATTGAAGGATGCTGGAGGCCATTCCATATGACTGATTTGCCGGCTAATTTGCTGAGCTTTGAGAGTACGAATGATGTTTGGGGTCTTTGCACGAATGTTCATAACAGCAAGTAATCACGCGGAGGATATGCGGGAGGGGAAATTGCTTTGTTTGCTGCCGCAAGTGGCAGAATTGGTACTGGAGTTGGGTCTGGTAAGGGTCTCATACCCCATTGAAGTTATGTCACTGATTTATGGCATGGATGTAGGTGTCAGTGTAAGAGTACAGGCTCAATTCTCTGATATCTACAGCCTACGATGCTCGGCTGGACGAAAATAGAAGAACGGAATGATCACTAGCATGCAGGGTCAAAATAGAATTCCAAGTGTGTTCTATGCTATGAGAAGAACCCTGGAGATCTTTCCTACTTCATGATTTCCTTGATTTTAGTGAATCCATGGAATTACAGATCGCTTGGTTCACCCGAACCAATGGAGGGAAGAACTCGCTAAAGAGTACACAGAGAAGAAGAATCTTCGTGTTAGCGTACTTCGTAACGACGGAGTCCTAGATCGAAGTCCAACTTGTTCAAGAGCTTTCGAGAAAGCAATCGCTGCTTTGAAGAACAAAGGTCATAAAGTGTTCTGACATGAATCCGCCATCGCCCTATGAAACACTCTATGTCACCTCACAAGTCCCCAACACAGACTTTTGCAAAGCGTCTAGATCCTTTTCCCACACTGGAGAATGGTCTGATTCTGGCGCGAAGCAGATGAACTGGCTCGTGTCTGTACCTTCTCCCTTCAAATACGCTTGTTATCTCTGGGCTAAATGTATACATTGAGATGAGATTTGGGCCGGCTTGATTGAAGATTGGGAGAAGAGCGATCATGAGCAGTGAGATTTAGTTCTGAAGAGAGAGGCGTATAAAAATAGATGGCATGGTTGGTGGGAACGAGAGGCAGAGATCGATATTATGATCACTCTGCCCCCAACGTTACACCTGCTGTTCCACATGGTGGGATGCATGATACAGGCAGTAGCTGTGGTCATACTTTTCTTTTCAACTTGGTAAGCCTATTCCTGTCAAGGAACCAATATTCTACCTCTGAAAGTGTTTGTCTGGTATCTTTAAGCTTGACTACACATGTGGCATCATGCCAGTAAGTCATGTCGACAAGGCACTCGACCAACTTCCTCTAAATTTCTCCATCAAGAAGCTCAATAGCATGGCCCAGGGTGCATATCAGCATTAGGACGCAACGGGTTATGCATGGACTACCAGTTGGAGTACAGATCTTAGGTGAACGGCTTTAGGAAGTTTAGGAAGAGAAACTATTGGCTGCGATGACGAAAATTGAGAGTCGCTGGGCGATGGGAAGTACCAGCTGCTGGAAATTGACCGAATTGAGATTTTCGCTTCGACTATCTTGCTATGATTGGGGAATTCTATACATATAATTGCTGCTATGTTAGCGGATGAAGGTTATTTGATGCCAGGCAATTCGTTTGTCGTGGTCTGCTTAGATGACATCAAAGTATTATTGACATTAGTTGATTGATACATAAAGTTTAACACTCACAATAGGTACTCAATCGATGGTTGTAGCCGGGAGCAGTCAAAGCATTGCTCGCGATTTGTATAGTTGATCCCGTAAACAGCTAATTCTTATTACAATCAGGCACAGTCATATAAACGTGCTTGAGTGAATGCAGCCATTTGTTGCTCATTTTGTATCCAACTGGTAGTTTAATTTGCACATTCCCTAGGAAATTGCGCCGACATATTGGCTGCTCCGACACCGGACTCTCGCTAAGGTACTGGACCCCCGCTCCCCTCAATCAACATCCCCATCGCTTACCTACTTCATTCCCAAGTTACGTATAAAACAAGAGCATTTCTGAAGTAGTTACTCATCCCAACACGAGAGCGTCAACCTTGTTTCTTGTATAATATCTTCACATCCTAACGAGCTGAAGTTGCTAGAAGTGTTCGACCTTCTGTTAATCAAAGATCGCCTCGGGACGACTTACAGCACTTAGAATGACAACAGAACCAAGCTCAGAGGAGCATTGGAGCTCGCAGGTGTGCTACCCTTTCCCTATATACATACTCCCTGCTTCTGCTTGAGTGAGTGACTAATCGTTCCTTTCTGATCTTCAGGCATACCAGAATTCAGCTAGTTTCGTACCGAAGCTGGCCGGCAAGGTCATCGGATGGTTAGATGTACAGCACGATGATCGGATCCTTGATATTGGATGTGGAGGTATGTCTCTTATGTCTTACTCTCATGACTTCAATCTGTAATATTTTTCCTGCACATCTCCCGTATACAGACCATGAGTATTTACTCACTGTGCAATATTGCTATTCTATTAGATGTGTTTTTGGGAAGCCATCACTGACAATACCTGAGATGGCATTATCAACCTCCAGCTCGCGCAGGTTCTCTCAAAAGGCAAAGGATCAATCCATGGTATCGATGCTTCACCGGCTATGATAGAAGCAGCACGTAAATCTGCGACTGCAGATCCAGCTGCGAGTAAGACGTGCACGTTTGAAGGTACATTTGTCCTATTTCTCATTTCCTACGTTCTTCTTTTCGTCGCAAGATGGAATATATTATACGTAGTTGACTGAGCTGATAACGATGCCAGTTATCGATGCCACTAAACTCCACTCCAATTCGGAATTGCAGAGAGGGGGTTTTGACAAAGTGTTTTCGAATGCGACTATGCATTGGATCTTGCGTCGTGAGGAGACGAGGCAGGGTTTCTTCGAGGGCGTGAGAGGGGCGCTGAAAGTTGGTGGAACTTTCGTCTTTGAGATGGGCGGGATGGGGAATGTCGCTGAGGTATGTCTGTCCCGTCTTACCTTACTTCATATATGATCTTGGCTGGCCAAAACTCCGATCAGGCTATGAAGCTCCGGAGTGGTAAAGATGATTGGATTCAATGTATCTCCTAACGTCCTATCAGATGCGCACCGCACTCCTAGCCATCATCGGCCGACACACCTCCCTACCTTATGCCCAAGCCGCAGACCCTTGGTTCTTCCCCGATGAAGCATGGATGACCGCTATGCTTGAGGAGACTGTCGGGGGTTTCAAAGTCGAGAAGATTGAACGCGAGTACCGACCTACGAAAGTTGATGCAGGAGGTATAGAAGGCTGGGTGAGGTTGATGGGGAAGCAGTTCTTTGACATCATTGTCGATAAGGAGGAGAGAGAAGTGTGTGTCAAGGAGGTTTGTGAATTGTTGGAGAGTGTCTGTAGAAGTCCTGGAGGTGGAGATTGGATCGGGTATGTGAGGTTGAGGGCGAGGGTAAAGAGGATCTGAGGCACGGAAGAGAAGAGAGTGGTTATTTGGGTTGTTTATTGACTTCGCTTAACGAGCGTTTTTGGGCTGCTCGGATCTTAGGCATTCTCCTTGCAGAATGCAGAATAACATTTATTACCCGAGCTCGAACATAAAGGCCAGTCGAGTTCATTTCCGGCTAAGCAGAACCTCCTTAGAAGTAGTGACTTCCTTAAACCATCAAATACTAGTATGACTTCAGAGTATTGATTTTGAAATGTCTTGGAATACCCTCGCAACGTCAAAATAAATGTCATACAGTAATTTGAATATTTTCTATTTCATAAAATGTCTTGCTTCATCTGTCACCAATTGGGCTCACCTCGCAATACGCACGTCATACTACGTTTGTGTAACGGTACCTATATCTCGTGTTGTCGCGTACTGTGTGACTATACAGAGCGGGGAAGTCTGCTCGAGGGTTCTGATGCACGGAGCATTGAAACTCTCAACGGCCATCGCGCAGCAAAAAGAAGCAATGTTTATGAAAATCTCCGGGCTGATACAAGATCAGCAGAGATATGCGGGTCTAGATGGGCCTTGCAGTCCTTCAAAGAACCTCACCCAATATCCGAGATGGATTCCGCTGTTGGTTCCTAGAGGCTCTGACTCCTTGGAGGGTGGTCGGAATTTTGGTTGGCTTTTCTGAATCGATGAAAGGTTCGCTCGAAATCCTGAGGTGGTAAAGTCGCGATTGACACACGTTTTGTACAGCACGTGCAGGTGCAAAGCCACTTTTACGCCACCTCGTCATTTGAGATATGCGAAATCCTAATCTGACTTTCGAGGTCAAGCCGCCGGGACCAAACTCTCCTTTCGTGGACTGGGGTAATGCCGTACTGTAGTTCGTTTGGAATTTTGGTATGTTGAGATATATGTCGATATACCCATGTCAATTATGAAGTTCTTCATACGAAGTACATGTTTGGCTGCTACATGATTAGCGAACCTCGGGCTGTGGCCTGATTGAGGAGCGGCACTCCGATCACAATTTATAAAGCCCATCCTTTTGTGAAGCGGGGAAGGAATGGGAATTGGATTGGCTTGGATCGGGACAGAAGGGTCACAGATGAACTGCATGGGGCCGCCCAGGGCGACACGCCAGGCCAGACCCTCGAGCCTTGCAGTGCATGTACCTACCTACCTACTGTACCCATAGGCCTTTTCCCTTCTGAGTCATCAATTGAGCGTGATATTTCCTTTACGCATGTACCTAGGATACAAGATAAGATAGATGAAAATCATCATTGTTAGATGAATAGAGAGAGATAGGTACCTACGTACATGTAAACGACTGCTATTTAAAACACTAACTTGTGTCACTTTCAAATCCTCAAAGTCCTAGGCACCTAAATCTAAAATCTAGCTATACCTTAAGGTAGGCGGGTAGTTACGCAGTAGTTAGTTCAGTCTTGCCTGCCCCGCCTCACTGACACAGATTGTCTTTCGCGGGCCTAGGCCTACATCTACAAAGGTCGACCAGCCTCGAACAGCATCTAGCGCTTCTAGAGAAACTCTACCTTAGCCAGCCAGCCAGAGCGAGAGAGCGAGCAAGCAAGCAAAGCAAGCAGGCAGGCAGGCAGGCGAGTTCTGTTTGGTGCACGCACCACTCTTACCTAGCAGAGGCGCACCTCTGCCTCTGCCTCTGCCTCTGCCTCTGCCTCTCTACTCTGCCCGCAGACTCAAAACAATCCATTCAACGCCGTATCTCCAACCTCTTCGAAAACTTCACGCCTTTCACAGCCATGTGTGGTATGTGAACACCAAAATTCCAAACATCGAAGAGATCCGCCGGTGTCGAGCTCGCAGAGTAGAATCGCAGACCCTACTACGCAAGGTCGATTTCGAAAGGTTCTGGAGAGATGACGCAGTGGGCTGTCTGACAAACTCACTCTTGCACCACCAACTGCGCGAGCAACCGCAAAGCCGATAAACAATGTCTCCTCTCCAATCCTTCCTTGATGCCCCCGATGGGCAGCACTACAATCTTGCCCATGGCCAGGTCTTATCGAAAAGCGACGAAGATGTTGCGCCCGCCTGCTCCCCTCTTGAAATGCCGCCTGGTCAAATTGATGGACTAGAATCTTTGAAGGAGGATACATACAACAGAAACAGAGGGCAATCCCCTACTCGGAGACTATCTAGTGGTAACCTGCTTCATCTCGATATCTCTCATGGACCCTCGCCCGCAGATCTAGCTATGCTAGCATTACAATATCTTCCTTACCCTGTCATGGTACTGGACAGTCTCAAAACACTAATAATGGCCAATGATTCCATGGGAAGATTGCTTGGTATGGGCGAAGACGATGGCGACACTGCCAGTGACGACGGGATGTCGATTACAGATAAGCTGAGAGGGCAGACACTGAATCAGCTTGGCATAGACATGCTACAGGATGGACGACCGGTCTGGGTTACGTGGGACTCGTTTCTTAATAGCATCGCAGAAGATGTTGGTCAACATGTGGTTGAGGATTGGCATTCGACGCGTTCGGAAGCTGGCGAAGGAGATGTGACTCCGACTGCTGAGAGAGCAGCACCAATGTTCGTTTCGTCGAAGCGCGCTGTCGTTCATGATGCTGTGGTCGAGGTAGTCATTCCCCAGGAGAAAAGTTCGCAGGTGTTAGTTGCGACCCAACAGAGTAAAGCAGTGAAACATACTCTTGCAAAAATGTAAGTATCAGAACGGGCTTCTTTGGCTGCCGCACTTCACTAACACTTATCGATCCTTGGTATTGATTTGTATACTCAAATTGAAAACTCGCTAATTCGCCTTTTTCACCAGGATCATCACTGTTTGGGAAATCGAAGACGATAGCTTTTTCACCCTGACTTTCACCAACACTGAGCCAAATCAGACATCCCTTTCCAGTGCCGGAAAACAAAAACCCACAGAAAGCCAAGGCATGAAACCAAGACAGGTAACAAGAGCAGCTAAACATCATCACTCGATCGGTTCTGTAGGATCAGGATCGCAGTCTGGTCCATCTTCTGTGGGCTCAGGCCATAGCTCCAATCAAGGTGGTAGCTCGTCCTCATCTGCCATCACAAGCCCTACCAATGCTTCGATGTCAACTAGTCCATTCCCCCCATTAGGACCACCAACACAAGCCAATAATTCCGCTGCTCCATCAACACTTCAGAAAATAATATTAATGAAAGATGCGCTCATGGATACGACCTCTGTTCCAATTCTTGCAATATGGAGGGATGAGAGCTTGACAGTACCAAATAAGGCTGCCAGAAGATTATTCCATGCTCAAGCCGATTTCTCTGATGTCAAAGATGGCTACGACTTGGTTACTAAATGGCATGTGTGGGACGAGACATTCACAATCAGAATGGACCCTTCTGAATATCCGATTTCAGTCATCGTCAAAACACAAAAGCCATTTGAAAGCCGTAAGATTGGACTCATTGATCCCGATAATGGAAAGAAATTGGTATTCGACTGCCTGGGCGAGGCCATCACTGATGAAGATGGAGTTTTCTTGGCTGGTGTAGTTACATGCAGGTCAGTGCAATTTCTTTGGCCCGCGACATTGCGGAGCACATCGCAGCATAAG
This sequence comes from Neospermospora avenae, assembly GCA_014282315.1. Lineage (NCBI taxonomy): Eukaryota > Fungi > Ascomycota > Leotiomycetes > Helotiales > Ploettnerulaceae > Neospermospora > Neospermospora avenae. The sequence continues at coordinate 10,632 of JACBAH010007716.1, read as the reverse complement.
AATCCTTTCGTTTTTACACCCATGCTCGTGCAATCGAATGGGACAAGTGCTGATAACCAGATTAGAGATATAACTACTATGACAGAAGCTATTACTGAGATCAAGGAAAAAGACGAACAGCGATTCCAGCTTATTTGCGAAAGTATGCCACAGATGATATGGACCACAACTCCAGAGGGTCTACACGATTGGTTTAGTCCCAGATGGTACGTCTCAGTTCATTGCCATAGATGACTCGCTCTCACACTTTCCTAGGTACGAGTACACCGGATTGACCGAGGAAGAGTCACTCGGTATGGGCTGGAAATTACCATTTCATCCAGATGACATGGCAAGTACTGGAAAGAGGTGGAATCATTGTCTCGAGACAGGAAATCCATACAGTACCGAATATCGCTGTAGACGTAGCGATGGAGAGTGGAGATGGATGCTAGGACGCGCTTTGCCTATGAGGAATTTGCAAACTGGCGAAATTGAGAAATGGTATGGTACTTGTACCGACATTCACGAGTCAGTAGAAACAAGATTCGCTGCGAAGAGACTGGTAAGGATTCAATACTAAACGCACAGGTGAGCCTGCTAATTCCCATCCAGCGACAGCAGCTGTTGTCAGTCATCACACACGCTCAGGTTACGCTTTTCGCGGTTGATCGAACCCGAAAGATAACGCTTCTTGAGGGTGCATTTATCTGGGACCTGGAGAATGATTTGGAGTCTGGTGACGAAAGCGTCAGCAGTAAGCAGACATTCGGTGATCAATTTGTAGGCAAATCTGTCTACGAAGTACTATCTCAAAGCAAGGCACCTCGAGATGAGCGTGGCGTTCCTGCCTCGTTGCAGCCAATTGAAGATATTCTGACCGGTAAAACGATGGAAGAGGTACAGGAGCACTGTATTGATGAGAGGTGGTACAGTACCAAGTTTGTTCCAGTATTGGGCAAGAAAGAGAATGGCGGCCATGTCAACGAGGCATGGATCGACGGTGTGATTGGTGTCAGCATGGACATCACAGAGATCAAGGATCGTGAATTGGAATTGCGAGCACAAGAGAAGGAGAATACGAGATTGCTTGCCAACGAAGCTGCTGCGAAGGAAGCAAGTCGACTGAAGAGCCAATTTTTGGCCAACATGTCTCACGAAATCCGTACCCCCATTGCAGGTGTTATTGGAATGGCAGAGCTACTTGCAGACACGGATTTGGACGAAGAGCAGCGAGATTGTGCCGAGAACATCCAGCGATCCGCAAATGGTCTCTTGACTGTCATCAATGATATACTTGATTTCTCAAAGGTTGAGTCCGGCCGTCTGGACATCGAGGAGGTGCAATTCTCCCTTTCTGTTGTGGTCAGGGATGTAAGCAAAATGCTTGGATTTGCAGCTGAAAGGAAGAACCTTATTTTCAAATCTGATATTGCTGTGGGCTTGGACAAAGATCTCATCGTTATGGGTGACCCAGGACGAGTCCGTCAGATCATCACGAACTTGCTTACCAACAGTATCAAGTTCACAAGTGAGGGGTACGTCAAGTTCTCCGTACTGAAGCAACGAGAAACTACCGATGTTTTCGAGGTCAAGTTCGTCGTAGAAGATACTGGTATCGGTATCGAAGAAGAGGTTAGACAGCGGCTCTTCAAACCTTTCAGCCAGGCAGACTCTTCGACAGCACGACGTTTCGGTGGAACCGGTCTCGGCTTGACTATCAGCAAGAACCTCGTAGATCTTATGCACGGCCGGATTGGTTTGGAATCGAGTCTAGGAGTTGGAACAACAGCAACTTTCACGATTCCCTTCAACAAACCTCAGTTTCATAACGGTACTGCGGCACTGATTGACATCGGATCACTTCCTGACCGTCTACAATCCGAGATGTCTGTCTCCTGTAGCAGTTCTGATTACGAGCAAGCTATTGGAGGCTCACCTATGAACATTTCTCACATGCACAGGGGAGGACACAAATCGAGGTCAATAAGCATGACCCCGCCGGTTGCTCCCGAATTCGAATTGTCTCGAGAAGACAGGGCTAAGGTCAAGATTCTGCTCGTTGAGGACAAGTAAGCATCCAGGTCTTGTTGAGGCCGTCGATTCATACTGACGATTTTAGTGCCATAAACCAGCAGATCGCCTTGAAGACAATCAGAAAATTAGGGTTCGAAGTCTCAGCTGTATGGAACGGGAAGGAGGCTCTCGATTACGTTCTTGACGCCGACGGTCCCGACACCCAACAACGAGAACCAGATATTATCCTCATGGACGTGCAAATGCCTATCATAGACGGATATCGCGCCACCCATCTTCTTCGCCACCATGCGCCTTACAACACTATCTCGCGTACCATTCCAATTGTCGCGATGACAGCCTCCGCCATTCAAGGCGACCGCGAAAAGTGTAAAAAAGCAGGGATGGACGACTATCTCGCCAAACCCGTCAAAGCCAAAGCACTAGAGAAAATGCTTGTCCGCTGGGCAATCAGCAAGCGTGTTTCTGAAACCCCAAGTGGCAGCGAAGACGAAGGCAGCGATTGTCCCGAGTCTGAAGAACACAACTGCGGCACTGCAGCCATACCCGTCTTCGGACGAGCGAAGCGCAGTACATCGTCCGTCACGGTGGAACATAAATCAGCGACTATGAAACCCGAAAGGCCAAGCATGGCTGAACGACAGAGCTCGCATGAACTTACGCTCCCAGGTACGGAATCGGAAGGCGATAGAGAAGGCAAGCGAGAAGAGGCAGAAGAGAAAGCTCTTGCGCTCCGAGATGAGAAACTCGTTATCGCGGCTGCTAAACCGGGCGAGATCGTTACCTTGGAAAAAAGTCAACTAGGAACAGCTGGAAGTGCGCCATTCCAGGCTTTGACGGAGGAGAATGTAGGGAAGTTGGAGAGGGAGGCATTGAAGACGCAAAGGCCGGACCATAAGAAGAGGAAGGTTAGTATGGCTGTTACGGCGGATAGCACGAGTCGCGAGATCGGTAGTGCGCAACCCTCACCTGATAGTGAAGGAACAGGCATGCGTGGTGATGGCGAGGATGAGAATCGGAGGAGCGGGAGTCGAGAGCGCTCGAGGGTTGCTAGAAGGTGGATGGATAGTGAGAGGACAATCACGTCGCTTGATGACGAGAAGAATAAGAAAGCTTGAATAGCACAGAGCATGCGCTACTCAGATGTACGATATGGGTTCTGATGTAATGGGTGTGCTGGATGATGGCGTTGGGGCTTTTGATCTGGGTTGGGCGGGGTTGGACAACAGGTACATTTTCACGAATAGGATTGGGCTTGTTCGGTCTGATGGGTTGGTTGTTTTGATTGCATAGCGATCGGTTCTAAAGGAGCATGCATGGGTTCCAAGGTCGTCCATTTGACCGGACCGCAAAATGGTTGAAAGGATGAATAAGATCCTGTACATAAGGAGCAGATGAAACAGTATATATAAGAGCCATATTTGAGGAAGTCCGAACATGCCGCATGTTCCGTACATGCCTCTATATGTATATTGGCCTTGCTTTCCTCTCTTTGTTAACTTCGAGTTGTGAGTTGTAATGGTCTCGGGCAGCAGTACAACTACCTAGGTTGTCAGTAGAAATAATCAAAGAATCTTCCATCGTTTTGATTGTTATCTTGCGTATGAGGTATCCACTAATGGGTTGTCATGGCAGGCTCATACCATACGCTGGAAGGATGGAGATTTTTTCAGTTACTTGTATTTACTCTGCGTCAAAATGCTCTAGCTAGCGACATCTAGCGAATTATCTTCTCGCCTGCCGTCATCATCCCCAGTGCTATGTACCGCGCAATCATCATCTGCCCGTAGGACTGAGAGCATCTCAAGATACCTCCAACAGCTACGATCCACTTGCTCTCGATTCCAGACCCTGTGGTTTCTTCAAGTGAGAAGTTGCTCGATTGCACCTTGGACACTTCCTCCGCTTCGCCTTAACGCTGCGACGTTACCTGATCAATTTGTCAGTACAAGACCCGGATCAAAATTGATGTAGAGATATGTGTACTTACGATCGAAATCAAAGAAACCCATATCATTCAATTGTCTCAACTGATCCGAATAGATCTCCTCGGGTGGTCTCGTATCAGCAGGCGCAGGAGGATTTGCTGCAGCTCCACCACCAAACATGTTACCCAAGCCACCTTGCTGCATCATTTGCATGGCTTGTTGCATCTGCTCAGGTGTGAAATTAGGCATGCCTTGAGCGAAAGGATTTTGTCCACCGGCTCCACCAAAGAGAGAAGCAAACGGGTTGGCAGCAGAGGCGGCATTAGGGTCAGCTGCTGCAGGTGTCTGCTGTCCTGCAGATCCGGGTGCTGGGGGTGTTTGCGCAGGTGTTTGGCTTGGTGCACCGAGGAGGCTTGCAAAGGGGTTACCAGCTGCTCCAGCTCCTGGCTGTCCAAAACCTTGCATAGCGAAAGGGTTGAAGGCTGCTTGATTCTGGTTTGGTGTAGTGCCAGCTGCGCCGCCAGGTGTAGTATCTGTGACTCCTGGAGCTGGGAATCCACCTCCTGCTCCTCCACCCTGCATCATTCTTCTCATGTTCGCGGCCTGTCGAATAGCATCGGGGTTGGTCAACATGCGTCTGAATTCCGGGTCGTTGAACATCTGACGAGCCTGAGGGTTGTCTCGTAAACTGGGAATCGAGTTGATCATCATATCGACCATGGCTGGGTTCTGGAGGGCTTCGTTCATGGTTTGTTGAATATTGGGATCATCGAGCATAGAAGCTACTTGATCTTCACTGGGAGGAGCACCCATCTGTCTGCAATTAGCATCTCTCCCCTATGCGAACTGAGTCTCACATACTCCACCGTCTGCGCCGAACATGTCCATGCCAGGTAGCCCCATGTGTCCAGCGTATCTTGCCCCCGTCAAGCCAGCAAGAGGGTTATTAGCCGTTCCCGTTGCCATATTTGTAGGCACAGCTGGTCGGGTAGGTAAGCCAGTACCGGAACCGGCAGGATTTTGTACAGCATTTGATGCCGCGGACTTGACCATGTGTATCGTGTTGCCCGCCTTGATCTTGTAAGTGCTTAGAGCATCAGGGTCCTTCATGACCCTACCAGAGTAGATCAAGCGCATGCGATTTGGTGGCAGATTTTCGTACTCCTCGCTCGATAGCTTTGTCTTCAAATCGAGGACTGTGGCATTCTCTGCGATGGTGATGCTGTGCATGCCATCGCTGGAAGTCTTGACCTTGAAGCTGATCTGCTTGTCGGCGCCCTCAGCATCAACAGTGGTGTCTTCCGAAGTCATCTTCGGCCCTCGGATTTGCACTGTAATGTATTATAGGTTGTAGGTTTGCGTGTTGCTCAGAGACCAGTCGATGGTCCCGAAGAGGCTCTGTGATGTCCCCGCGGTGAGTTGAGGGTAGATTTGTCGAATGTCGCAAGGTACGTGCTTTCTGCGTATAGATAGTGGAGGGGAGGCGAGGCGGCGGCAGATGACGCAGGGCAGGCCAGGTCGCTTAGAGACGAGGCTCGAATGTACTGCACTGTAATGTAAAGTAATCGGAAAGTGCAGGTGGTTTGTACAATTTAAATGAATTGGTCGATTATCAAGGAAGGTTTATTAGGAATATTGAGGAACGCGAATACAGGTATGCAGCTATCCTGAATGTGAATGTAGAATGTAAAGGTTGATTCTGATTGAGGCTTCTTCCACAATACGACACGAGGCAGAACCCATCTCATCCTACCAAGTCGAACCTTCCATGGCCATCCACAGCATTCTCAAGACAGAACTTCGATCGGGAGTGACTCAGAGAGCACAAATTCATCGCATTTTGAATCTTTACTGCGCCATCTGGGATATGACTCGACACAAACAGCAGTTTCTGAGATAGCTTGAATACGGTGCGAAAATACCCTTTTGCTCTGCGCGCAATGTCTTCGAATAGATCTCATATGAAGAGTGAGCGGGTATTTCACGTGATTTACAAGGGTCAAACACCTCGGTTCGGCTTTCCCAGTTTCGCTTCCCCGCGGTAGAGCTGTTGGATGAGAAGGTATTTGGTATCAACACTACCAGTTTTCTGGTTTATATCATTGCATTATCTACACAATTGTACCCTGTTCCGATATATATCTCAGGACCAATTCCTTACCGTCCTAAATTAACCTTTCCCACCCTTCACCATGCGAGGGATACAGATAAAAGAATATGTGAAGGTACACTCCAATGCTCACCCATCTACTGACCCATTTCATCTGGACTTTATATGAACACGAGTCCTAACAGTTCCGAGTAGGGTCCTTCTGACCTCAAGATCATCGACCTACCCGACCCAGTTCCGTCGAAAGATCAATACTTAATTGGAATCCATGCATCTGCAACCAATTTCTTCGACCTCCTCCAGATCGCCGGTAAATACCAACATCAGCCTCCTCTTCCTTGGATCTCCGGGTCTGAGTTCGCCGGTGTCGTCCTTTCCACACCATCCTCCATCAAATTTCCTAAATTTAAGGTCGGAGACCGCGTCTTTGGCGCTTCCCAAGGCGGATACGCAACCAAAGTCGCGGCTTTAGAGAAGGCCCTGAAGCCCGTTCCAAAAGGGTGGTCATTCTTCGAAGCAGCAGGCCTATTCGTCACCGCGCCCACAAGTTACGGCGCTCTGGTTACAAGAGCTGGTGTTAAGAAGGGGGATTATGTCCTCGTTCACGCAGCAGCCGGAGGTGTAGGTTTGGCGGCTGTGCAGATCGCGAAGGCGTTTGGAGCTACAGTCATTGCGACCGCCGGCACGGAACACAAACTCGAAGTTGCGAAGTCGTTTGGTGCGGATCATGGTATTAATTATACGGATCCTACTTGGCCGGAGCAGGTTAAGAAGCTTACGCCGAACGGACGAGGTGTAGATATTGTATTTGATCCTGTGGGATTGATTGATAAGAGTACGAAGTGTATTAGCTGGAATGGAAGGCTGTTGGTTATTGGATTCGCGGCGGGATCTATTGAGAAGGTGGCTATGAATAAGGTATTGTTGAAGAATATTAGTATTGTTGGCTTGCATTGGGGAGCTTATACGACCAACGAGCCGGAAATGATTGAGCCAGTTTGGGATGGACTGTTCAAGTTGATTGATGAGGGTAAGTTTAGGGGTACTGTGTTCACGGACAAGGAGTTTGTGGGCTTGGAGAGTGTACCTGAAGCGCTGAAGAGCTTGGGAAGCAGGGGGACTTGGGGAAAGGTTGTGGTTAAGGTGCCGCAGGAGGGTCAGAGCAAGATGTAGACTAAATGTGTATTGATTGTAGCGTGCACGTCTATCACATCCTGGATATACATCTGCCCATACTCAGCCTTTCATCCTCTATGAACAAGATATGATACCTTCCCTGGCATTGCCATCAATTCGGAAAGTTCAGGAAGCTGTTCATAAGAGGCACGTGGCGTTCATGCAATATCATGTATCACATCAAGGATCGAAAAGCACAGTAGATGTTTTCCATGGGAAAAAGTGAAGTAAGATTAAGCTATCCTAGTCACTAAAATATAGACTTTCAAATATACACCGCTCCGCTCGCCAAATGCAACATCATCGTCATATTCACGGGAAGTTCTTTTCCTCCTGCGTGTACCCCACCTCACCATAGTTGCAAGTAACAGGGATCGATAGACCCGATCATGGTGGGGAATCGATCATTGCTTCATATAGGCCATGAAGAGAAATTACAAAAAGAGGAAAAGATGCAGTTCATCATCTAGAAATGCTCCTTCCAGAACGAGAAATTCACTTCGCGACTCGTGGCCTTCTTGCATGCCTTCTTGATCTCGCGTGCTGCTACATTAGGTCCTGTTTAAATTATTAGCGACGTGTCATATGATAGAAGCGAGGAAGGGAGTAAACATGCCACAGAAGTAGACACCGACGTTCGTCTGCATATCGCCTTCCAAGCCACTCAGATACGTTCTGTCCAAGATACCATCTCTCATCCCTTCAAACAGTCTCGGGAAATCAGGACGGCCGAAGTTCGTACGTGACTTCAACTCGGTGAGAGGATCGATTGCGGCACCAACACTGTTCAGCACGATGTTCTGCGCAGTGTCGATGTCGAGCTTCTGGGTAAGGTAGGTGTGGATGCGCAAGAACTCGTTATCTTGTCCACCAACGCGACTAGCAGCTTCTTGACTCTGTGCCTCAAGAGACGAGAGAAGAACTTGAAACCATTCGAAAGATGTGGTGTCTTTGCACACCCAGATGAACTCCACGCGGCGGAGACGAGTAGGTGGGTTAGGACCGTTGCGCATGTGCCAGATGTTCTTGAGGATGGCAGCCCATGGTGTGACACCGATACCGGTTCCGATGAGGACGGCGATTTCGTTGTCGAAGACGTCTTCGGCGGGTGCTCCGTAGGGACCGTCGATGCGGAGTTCGGGCATCGTCTGACCGTTTTGGAGAGCGACTTCGTACATGCCGTTTTGGTCGACGCTGTCATAGAGTTTCGCTTGCGCGGGACCGGCTCCAAGGGCATCTCCGAGAGCACGGGTGAAGTCGCCGACTTGACGGATGTGAACTGAGATGTAAGGGTCGAAAGGGCAGGAGGTGATGGTAAATGGATGCCATTGGTGCTGAGACACGGACGGGACGTTAAGGAAGAGCCACTGTCCCGCCTTGTACTTCATGGAGGGCTTTCTGAATTGGATCTCCATGGCATCTATTTCACCATTAGATTGGCTCGTCGCGACGATCATGCTGGAGGAAGCTTACCATATGGATGACGGACGACTCTGACAATGGTAGTGTCTCGTCTAGATCTGATCTCACGGTAAAGACGCTCGGCAAGGTAAAGTCCACCTCCCCAAAGCTCCCAACGCCAACCCTCATAACCGATGCAATGGTCCCAGAAATCGGCACCCGCGAATGGAGAAAATGGCTCCGTGGTGTCACGAACGAAGCATCCTGTGGCGTGAGTGTAGAGACCCAATAAAAACGGGATGAACAAGTGATGAGTGTACCAGAAGGTTTCGAAAGATTGTTGACGGATCTTGGCGTGTGCAGTGGTGTACATTAGAAGCATACACAGGAGCATGATGTGGCCTGTAATGCCTCCTGCTTGGGCGTAGTGAATTTGGAGAGCAGTGACTGGTCGAATTTGGGTTACTTCGACGTTGAAGAAGCTATAGCAGGTTAGAAACGATGTCTCATGCAGCTGATTTTCAACTTACTTGACATAATGGGCTGTGGTGTGTAGGATGGTATAGAACAACATAGAGTAGGCGACTTGTCTGTGGAACCATTGCGACTCGTCAAGCGGGAGAAACTTGACCTTGGGTCGGATATATCTCAGGAGATTCCTGCACATAGGCAGGAGAATCATCGATCCATCTACGGATAGAACAAGACCTGCACCTCGAGATATCCAAACAGAGAAAGTCAATGTGTTCAAACCCGCGAGTCTAGGGTCATCTGACTGCTTCTTCCTGTTGACAGTTAGTGCCCCTCCGACTTTGCATGCTTTAAATATGCTTACCATCCAAGAGCAAATAGGAAAACATGAAATCCGTGGAATAGGAAGTTGAATAATAATTTGGAACCCCTCGTCTGGGCCTTGAGCTCGTCTGTGAACCCCATCGTGATGATCTATTGTTTCTTGCCAGTGCCGCTCAATTCCCCAAGGTTTCTATTAAATGTCGACCAGCGACGGTACTGTCGTAAGTGGCTGTCGTCGAGATGTGAAGGCTACCGGTGAACGAATGACGGTGCCTTATAGAATTGATTCTCGAAATTAAAACTTGTATTCCCACCAGCGCAATCGAAAGAATGGACGGCACCCGGAAGAGAAAGACTGAACCAGCAGAGACGTTGTTATGAATAATGAAGGTCGAAGTCGAAAGCTTGTTTCTCCTTGCCGTAAAAGAAAGAGCAAAAGATCCAGGGGTTTTGGGCGACGGAGAGATGATAAAGGTTCGCCGCAGTTCGCTTCCCGTCGATGCTGTCAACCAGTGCCGTGGTGGTTTTGGCTCGAGCGGTTGTTTTACTGCGGGGCGAAGCAATGATATCGGATCCCACAGTTCCCATGAAACCCTGACAGCGTTCCTGGGAGACCTTGGATCAGAATTCTACCTTTCGCTACCTGGCTGTCACGGCCCTTTCTGGCATGTCATCCGAGCTTTTCTAGGCGGAGATGGGGAGGATGTCCGCTTTTGTCTCGAAGATCAGACGTAACAGATGGTTTCGAGAGCTGGCAGCCCTGTGTCAGATCAATCGGATGGGAACGTTCAACGATGGGAAGAAATCCGATGCCAGTCCTGCCAGTCGTCGTTTTTCGCTGGGCCTTGACAGAAAGCTTGGCCGGTCGAGAGTGTCAGCCTGTCAGTGTCAGTCTGAGACGTGAACTGTAACAGAATCTCTCGGCCGCTTGGGACACCGACGAAATCGATGCAGACCCCTGGAATCCTGACAGCTGTTTGGCGTTCGGACCAGGAGGAGCAGAAGTGCGTCCAGAAGATGCAAGAATCGTACGACTATCTCCGTCGTACGTCGAAAAGAGATATATTGCGGTCAGTTCCCTGCTGTCGTTGTAGAGAAATTCTCGAGGTTTCTCAGGACTTGCGCCGAAGCAGCTATACATCCCATCCCGTCTGTACGTGCGGTAGGTAGTACGACTACGACTTTCCACTGGCAACGGCTCGCACG
>JACBAH010007715.1:0-59764 GCA_014282315.1 Neospermospora avenae | reverse complement strand
GTACCAATCATCTCACGCTTCAAGAAATCAGGCGCATGCATTAACCAGCCGTTGTTTCTTGACAATCTACAGTAGAGATATGTAAGAGCGGGGCTTAATATTTGTTTGTTTTGTACACGCCTGTAGGATCTGCAAGAGGGGTCATATTTACATTGGGATTTATGTGAATGACAGTGAATGACATGGCCAGTTTGGATTTAGGATATAGAGTGCCGAGAATGAATGAACGAAAACAGAAATCATCAGCAGGAATGAGTGGGAGTTTGAAGGTTGACTCGGGTATAAAAGATGGCAAGGCGCGAGATGTAGATTGGAATGTACTGCACTATAATATCAGAGATACCTTTAACGGGTTGAGGAAAGTACTATCGAGCTAGAGCGGAAAGTCTCAGGAACTGAGCTAGGGGAAGGAAGATAGCTTATCTTGGAAATGTGACGGATATATATTGTATATGTTGAGCATCAACTAGGACTATACCGAAACTCAAAGATTGACAGGCGAAGTTTGGTGGTGATCTAGCTGACAAGAACGTGTTGATTGGCGAGAAAGTATTATTTGACAGAAAGAGTAAAGCTTAGCGGTAATCTAGCTGAGATTAATATGTTAATTAGCGACATTTTATTATTAGTAGTTATCTAGACGGTTGAACTCATCAAGAAGAAGTATATTTTAGCTGGATAGTACCTGCGCAGTAATCCAATTGGTTTCCTTCGAAGCGATCATTGTTCTTCAAAGGTGTGCGAGCCCGGGTGTCCGATTTCGAGGTGAATCGAGCTAATCTTGGATTTCCTCGGGCGGTCGGGCGACCATGATAATATGGTATGGCAGTAATAGAGGAGTAAGACCTGGTGTTTATATAGACTTCATGTATCGCGACATACTGCTTGTAATCTTTGGATACATTGGTGGAATAGAGATGCCGAAGTCAAGCACCGTTTTTGAGGCATCCTTATTCGACGAGTCAAAATCAGAGAGAGTGAAGATGGTTCGGCTTTCCATTGTGCTAAGTAGATCGCAGCTAGGCTTCATAGTACATAAATCTTTGATGCTTTCTCGCACAGTTTGACAGAATCTTGAAGTATACCGTGCAAGCAACTACATATGAAACTTGTGAAGGCTAGGTAATCCTGTGTGACGGCAGAGAGAGATCGCGATAGGCAGAACTGTCTTGTCGTTGAGGAGAAGGCCTAATCCTGGATGCGAGAAAACTTGTCCAGACCATCATCACTTCGGCTAGGAGCCTAGTGCATCAAGTGGTTTTGAGGGGGGATGATCAGTTTGTTTAGTAAATGACAGTAGGAAGCTTATTGACAGCACTTTTACGTCGCTATATGGTCTAGAGCCGTGGATTCCAAAACTATCGGGACTTCTTCAGAATTAGTTCTCTTAGTATCATGCGTCTCTTGACTAATTCGCCGTCTTGGACCTTCGCCGCCTTAGACCAAGATATTCTACTTGAAATCAATCACTCGCAGGCTTCACTCATCTCGGAAGGCAGTGAAGTATCCATCGCTTTCTCTTTACTACTGACAGGATCGAAGAAATCTGGCCGCGCTTATTTATGCCTCACGATTCAGATCATAGGGCTTTGAGAAGGGAATGAGATTCGCCGAGATTTATGTTTTACAACACCAGTTTCAGCAACTCAATCAACATGATTACATGATCTCGATATGCGAGACTATTGCCGATGCTGAACGCTTGTCCTGAGTCTATTATCAGTATAGTAGATGGGAAAATCGTGGGGTGAGTATACAATTGAAAATAGCTGTACAAGTATATTCGCGTCCTCGGCGTGCCGAAATCGCATCTGACCAGACTGAGAAACACTTTATGGTGAGCGCCGGATGCTGGGAGATCCCCGGCTTCGACCCACGAAGGAACGGTGCAGACAGTCAAAGGAGCGGTCCAGGCAGACATTTACACTAAAGACTTGTAAGCGGTAGTCGAGCCGAGAGATTTTTTCAATTAGAATTTTGTTCAATTACAATTGGTATTCATCATTGCTTGAAGAACACATTCGGTAGAGATTGAGTCAATTGACAACGGTAAGTGGTCTGACAATATATTTTGATAGGCGATGTAACACGAGATCCGAGCCTCACTAGTGGAAGACTTTTGGTTGGACAGAGCAGTAAGATCGTTATCACACATACCAGTGATTTGGTCAAACCTGAGTATCGCCGGGACGAAATTACCTATTCACGAGATAGAGCCACATAACCTAAACTGCCAGCGCTGCGTCTTTGTTGGTCATGATGAGAGGTCTACTCAGACGACAACGATTGATTATGTTTAAATTTAACCAAGATGACATAGACCAGTAGCGTAGCAGAGCTATCAAAGATATTCATATCAACCTCTCTAGAGCTGCACCATGTATCTATCGTAAGATCTCATTTCGCTATAGCTATTTCCAGTTCGGATCGAGAAAGTGTTGATGTTTATATTAATTTAAACCACACTCAAGGGATAGTATCATATTGAAGCTTCCTATTAAATCAGCTGGTGATCCAAAGAATATTTGCCCGTAAAGGGTAGAATTTTAACACGAATCTTTCCTTTCTCGGACTGATCTCTCTCGGACATGAAAACAACTAAGGCGGATATTTTTTTTTCGAATGATTTGCTTTATTGATGTAATAGCAGCTCCAACTTCATGAAATGATAGGGTTTGAAAATAAAGCAGACACTCTTGTCTCTCGCGCATCTATTTATTGCACCGCAGACACCAGAAATCTTCTCCCACACTTCCGAAGGACTCACATCTGGTTTAACAGATAGATGACATATCTAATGTGGCAAGTGGAGTAGTTATCTTAATAATACTGGCTTGAAACAAGATGTTCACAAGTACTACCAAGCTGAGCTCCTAGATGCGGAGGCTGATGACGGAGACTTTGTATGGCTGAACAGGGTTATCATTTTGTTGAAAACAAATGACAGGACTCAAAGATTGATAGTGACGATTCTGTCGACGACAAGTTTACTCCTGATATCGAAAGCCTGCGTAGAGACGACCAGTTATGTACTGAGACCCATCTACGTCTAAATACTGCCACACGCCTCAAAAAATGTTTTCTCGTAATCTGTAAGCGCTGTAAACTGCTTGTGCTTAAATAATAGAGAAATACAAAGCTACGATTGCTAATCGTAGATGGAACCTACCCTTGCTGATAGTTCTTCGGGAGGTGGCATTGCTTCACTATAGAAAGCTGCCAGCCTATTTTTAATGCACGTTCCCATCACTGCAGGAGTAGTAGCGTAACTCAAACGCGCTAATGATTATTTCAAGTGGTCTAAATCAGTTTTGCAAAGATGTTGAATATAATAGTCAATGCCGAATATTATAAGACATGAAGTGAACACAGAGGGCCTCGCTTTGGTTGATTGATTTCATGTTTAGCATAACAGATGTATGACTACCAGGGAAAAATGCCGATATCGCAATGCCAGCAGGAAACTATATGAGGCCGAGAATCTTAACGCGTCACTTGAGAAGTTAAGCATGCGAAGAGAAGAAGTCTAAGTGAATACCTTGATAGATGGGTGGAACAAACTTTCCTGTAGAATGCGAGACTGATATCTAAACTATACATGGCTATGAGGAGTTATTACAGAAATATACGAATTTCACCTTCTTGTTGACTGGGAGACATTTGTATATGTGATACCTACAGCAGTAAGAAAATTGACAGCAGTAGTTTTAGCCTGCTAGCAAGCTAGACGTTATACCTACTGTGGGCAATTTCATAAATTTCAAGAGTAGTCTACCAATCAATTCTTGACACAACTCAATTCGGAGAGTGAGTTAACAACGATCCGTTACGAGAGAAGATAATTCATATTACCTTGCAAATCAAAACGTTTTCTCCGAGATACGAATCCTGAAACTGCAAAAATTGTCCATGATGTTATTTGAGGCCATGGAAAGCATAGCTAGGAAGTTCGTGGAGAGGGTTGGAGGGTCGGGAAGCCGAAAACGTGCCTGTCGCTTGATACATTTTACCCCGCCACCCCGCCATCTCGCATTCAATTTCAGAGCCCAGCCGGTATCTCGGCACGACCCTGCCAAGGCTTCAGGCCCAGGCGCATGGAGGGACGAAGGGAGAAAAGAGGCATTTGTAAGCGCATTGTGATTTGACTCATGCGGCGCATATTTTTCCTGTATATGCTATGGTGGAGATATCAGGCGGCATCAAAATTTCCCACCAGTTGAGTATACAATTAGGCATTATGGGAGGCTTGATTCAAACGTGGATTCGATTGTTTATTTCCACGTTATAACCGAAGCCCAAAACACAAATGCAGCCATGCTTAAATACCTTTTGCAATGCAGTGCAAGACAGCGCGCGCGGTATAGGTTTCAAATTATGTGCTGATGGCGTTCTGATTGACTCGTAAAGTAGCTGAAAAGGACTATTTTGCTCTGGACCGAGTTTCATATTGTGTATGGATATGAGAAAACTGGTCCAACGTCAAGAACCCAAGATGGAAGGTTGATGTCAAGATACATCTGGTAAGTTGTCACTGTAGGCTTTTTCATCAATACTTATTTAATGCCTCGGGATCAAGGTTGATGTCCAGCGTTCAGCTAACTCACAAGTCTATGCATGGCGCGCCCTTCTATCCCACTTTCCGGGATTTGAAGCTAAGGAAAATCTCCAAGATGCACTAAGTCCAGATTCTGCTCTTCTGTTCCAATACAACGAAGAACAGTTCTCGGACTTTTCTATCTTATCATACGCGGAGTATCTTACTTGGTTACACAAGATCATGACACCGAAAATATGACAACCCAACAACCACCTATAGAAGCCTCCGGGATCAACACGGCAAGCGAGATTGAGGGGTATCCGATTCGGGCGTCTGAGTCAGTGAGCTCTTCATATGACATCGCAATAAATGGCGGCATCGTAGACAATCTGGAGAGGAGACTGACTGGGACGGAACAGAGAGATGGTGATGGGATCAAGGGTATGGAGGAGGAGGGTTGGAATGCGAATGGAAATGGAGATGAAGAGAAAGGTGTGAGGGCAGGTGGCAAAATCACGAGGATTCTCACGAAGAGTAGTTGGAAGGATCCGGGTCCAGCTCCTGATGGTGGCTGGTTTGCTTGGATACAAGGTATGTTTCCGATTTCTCTTTCTCATACTCAACTTGACCTTTCATCCGGTCGAAGCTTGATCTTAGATCACAAGTAGCCTACTAACCTGGTTCTAGCCGCCCTCGGCCACCTCGTCATAATGAACACCTGGGGCATCATAAATTCCTTCGGCGTCTTCCAAACCTACTACGTAACGGCTCTCTCCCGTCCTCCCTCCGACATATCTTGGATCGGCTCCGTGCAAGTCTTCCTCCTCTTTTTCATCGGGACCTTTACTGGTCGCCTGACCGACGCCGGCTACTTTCGCCCCGTATTCCTTCTCGGCTCTTTCCTCACTGTCTTCGGCACATTCATGGCCTCGCTCTCCACTTCTTACTGGCAACTCCTCCTCGCTCAAGGCGTGTGCGTCGGTTTGGGGAATGGGTGTTTATTCTGCCCGAGCTTGAGTGTGTTGAGTACGTATTTTAGTACTAAGAGGGGGCTGGCGCTGGGTTTAGGAGCGGCAGGGAGCGCGACTGGCGGTATGATTTTCCCAGCTATGGTCAGCCAATTGCTCCCCCGCGTCGGCTTTCCCTGGACGATGAGATCGCTGGCTTTCATTCAGCTGGCAAGTTTGCTAGTTTGTAATATTGGTATCAGAACTCGGATCCCCCCGAGGAGAACGGGCGCGTTGGTCGATTGGCAGAGTTTCAGAGAGGTATCTTATGTATTATTCGCCTGTGGGATATTTTTTTCCTTTTGGGGAGTTTATTTCGCTTTTTTCTATATTGGAAGTTTCGCGAGGAACATTATTGCTGTGCCGTATGCCGAGAGTGTGAATTTGTTGATAGTGATGAACGCCCTTGGGACTATTGGGCGTATAGTTCCGGGACATGTGGCAGATAGGTATTGGGGGCCTATCAATACGCTGATGTTGTTTACTTTTATGACATCCATCTTGGTATTCTGCTGGATCGCTGTCGGTTCTCGAGGAGGCTTGTATGGGTGGGCTGTTGTGTATGGGACGACGGCGGCGGGAATACAGAGTCTGTTTCCTGTGGCGCTGAGTAGCTTGACGACGGATTTGAGGAAGATGGGAACGAGGATGGGGATGGTGTTCACGATTGTTAGCTTTGCGGTGCTGACGGGCCCGCCTATTTGTGGACAACTGATTCAGAAGAAGAACGGGGAGTATGAGTATGCGATGATATTCGCTGGTAGTGTTCTGATGGTTGGTGGGGGATTGTTGACGGCAGCGAGGTTGGCGAGGAATAGGCAGTTGAGGGCCAAGATTTGATGGGTGTGATTATTCATTAGACATGAATAGAGTTTGGGGAGGCTGAATGTATCCAAACACTATTTTTATTGCCTTAAGATGCAAGGTTTCATGTTGCTCTGCAGAACGCAATACACGCCACGTAAATGTAGACATATTCTAAGACGTGAATCATGAAGCTATTCGCACATGCGCAAATTCGCCTCGAAGCATGAAATTAGCGCAAGGGTTCCTAGAAGTCTAGAACCGGTTCACCCTTTATCAAGTCCGACTCTGTGTCTGAAGAGTATACCACTTCATATTATTAATTTTGGCAACTCTCCCTCATTTCCTTATACAAACGAGATTCATTCCTCGTTCAAGTAGAACACTTTCTACCCTTGGAGTTCGCCATTCCTTTCTCGCTTTCCTAGGAGCAAAGTATACCACCCACTTATCCTAAGGACCAACTCTATTCGGGTTTGTGTCGAGGCAGCAGCGATCAGAAGTACATCAGGTCGTCGAGTGCGGCACTAAATGTGTTATGCCTAGTATTCACTGGATAAAATCCTTCAATATCGAGCATCATGTAGCTGTAGATGTTGAGACATGTAAATAATGTGTCCTCAAGGTCTAGGCATTGAAACCTTCGTCTAGTTCCGGGTATAGATCACACAAGTAGACTTAAAGATGCTCGCTCGTGAAGCACTTGCCATGGCCATGTATTGTCATCACAGACCTTGCTTACACTTTACTATGAGATCTCTCTCCCTCTCCAGAATGCGGACGAACCATTCTCCTACAGTCATCAATCATCAGCCATCGTTGCGAACCCTCCCTTCACAGACCTCCCCTTTAACCATCCTCAATCTCTGTACCTCCATAAAAGCGATCATTTTTGCCGATATCGGATCATTTCCCATATCAAGCCAATCTACATTCTGCAATCTTTGCCGGAACTTTCTCGGTAGCTACCCGTCATCGTCTTACTCGTACCTTTACCATTCAGCCATGTTTCACTCCGATACCTCCCATCTCATTGTCCAAAAGCAGAAGAGTTTGCCCGTCTGTTTCCGAGGATGTTCAAGGGGCCCTTGACGGGAATGACATGACTTCGAGCTTGTTTCCGACCCGGCCTGCCATCCAGCAAGCAAGCCCTACCTATACGATAGCGACGGTTACATGCAGGCCTGTCCGTTCACGTGGGGGACTGCCGCCTCCATACATTATTGGAAACGTGAGATCAGCTTCCGTGTGGCTGAGTTACTTGCCCGTGCTTGATCTCGACCATCGTGATAGGGATTTGGAGGGCGACGGCTGTATTCTTCGAGGAAGAGATCGAATAAGAGCCTCGCCACATGGCCAAATTTGTCGATTGACGTTGTCAAGGCAGAGCTGTTTCATCTGCGATCCTTCCAGAAGGAAGCTAGAAGGTGTCATGGCGGCAGGACGTTCAAAGTTCAATCAATCAAGCGTTGATAGACAAGGATGGGTCAGATGACATGATGGTTCTGAGGTTTCTAGATGAACTCTATTGCTGAATCGTGCAATTCCCTGACTCATAATGACATGAAAAGTCACGAATCGCCAAACACAAACAACAGCGCTCTCATATTACGGCATCTTCCCACCAAGAAAACTACTCATTATCATCATCTCCCAGTCATCTATATCTCACACGAGACGTTAACATCCGCATCCGTACCCGCATGTATTGAATTATTAGGACAGAGCAGCCGTGCCGCCAAACACCGAACAACATCTCGCTTACCCATGTACTTTCGTACACAACACGACCTCTGACTCGCGGTCCCTTTTCGCGCTCGACATCCGAGCCTTGGCCTGATGATTTACCTATAGCGTGTGTGCTTGTCATGCAATGCGTAAACTCTAATTCGACTCCTGGACCTTGCATACTGTCACCTCACGATTATTTCTGCGCTGCACGTTTGCTGTCATGCTACCCTCCCTGGCCGGCCGTTAACTTACTTGGGTAATCTTAATTGAATCGTGCCAGGGTGCCAGGGAGCCATGCGCAAACCCCATACATGTAGATAGCCGGATACGGTCGTGCCCAGCTTGAAGGCTTGAGAAGGAGAGCTGTTAGTGGTTTGGCACTTTAAAGTCATAGGTCTGATACTTTAACGGCATTGAAAGTTGGAGAAACTCTATGCACAATGACATCGGGGAGTAGATTGCGGGAAATTTCGTGATATCGTTCTCTGGGCGACGCTCGGAGGACAATCCGTAGTTGCTCATTGCTCAGTTCTTGTAAAATAGCGGCGCTTCTGATCTCCGTCTTTGTCAAGAGATGCAATTCCAAGTGATTTTCTGGAAACAAGTGCAGGGTAGGAGAGGATTGCTGCACGATCGAAACAATGAACAGGGCTGAAGGAGGAGAAATTCATGCGAGCAGGCTGTGCTTCTAGAAGCATTGAAGAACAATCTGATATCTACCCATCTTATTGCCCAAAAGTTGAGATCCGAGAATAGATGTTACAGATATTCAGGCCACGGTCAGTTATCGTGTATAAACAAACGATCCTTCATATCGAGATTACGGGTCATCGAACCCACACTTTCACGCTACCACCCCCTCCACATTAAAGTCTTCCTATCACTGGTCGCCTTGCGCCACAAACCACTACATTCATTGGTCTATCCTCAGTTTTCCTGTCTCACCGAGCCACAGGATTGGAACAGGGACCAGCGCGCAATCATGCCCTACCCATGCTTGCTCTGAACTCAATAGAGCCGGCTGAAGCAGGGGACTCGCGATAGAGGGGCATACAGAGTAGGAGTAACGGTTGAGAAAGTACATATCATCCCCGCCAGCTCTTATGATCCAGATAGAAAGCTACATGACACATGATTGAGCTTGCAAGCCACTACAGACACAAAATAAGGACAGACAGCAGGAAAGACAGAACGAACGAACAATACGAAGCCAGGCGGCCGAACTTGAAGAGACGATCGATCAATCACAAATAAGTGGAAAGGAAGACGCGAAGAAAAGTTGAAGACAGACAACAAGGTACAGGAGTGTTCACCGCCAACCGGAGCCGCCCACCTCGCAGTAGCCGCGTCGCGACAAAACACTACCGACATACTCAACTTGACCCACGATCGTCGACTTCAAACTTTCAATTGATAGGTTTGCGGCTCAACGTGACCGACCGGGAGCTGTATGCGATCGAAAGCAGACATAGTGGTAATCTTGGCTGGCTGGTACTTCATCACTGCCGTGACGCCCTGGCTACTGGCCGTATTCTCTTCTGCTTCTCTTCTTCAAATCCATCGATTCCATTCGCAACTCTCACCTTATCTGCTCTGATACCAGCGGTGTCCTTTTCTTCCAGGTGCAAAGTGATACCAGTCAAGCAAGCCAACAAGCGATTGAAGGTAGGAAATATCCAAATATCCAAATACCGACCGACACACAGCACAGCCTGCAGGATCTGACGACCTCTTGTACTTATACTTTACCACGCCACCGTCCTCCGCACCGAAAGCATAAGCTTATGCTTCTAAGCTTCTTATTTCCGCAACCTACCTACGCATTCGACATCCGACTCCACGGTACGGCATTCACCCGCGGCTCTCCTTCGCTGGTACTCGACATTCGCCGTCGCACTGCATTGTTTTCACCCGAGATCAGACGAAGAAGAAGCGAGACCAACACGTACCTAGGTCACGAGACCAAGGTTGGGTCCATCATTGCTTATGTCATCCTCATCCCATCTAAACCTAAACTACCAAGCTTCCGCTTCCCCTCCAATTAATATCCCGACGACAACACCACGATTTTCCCGACAACTCGCCGGCGACCAATATTTTCCCCATCGCAGCTTCGAAGCGCTCAACATGTCGGGCTATTCGAATCCAGGCAGCTCCTATCCTCACCATCCACAACCTCAGCAACAGCAACCTCAGCAGTCGCCATCACAAACACATCAACATCAACAACAGCAATCGCAATCGCAATCGCAGTCGCAGTTGCATAATGGCATTCGCGTCCCCAGTCCTAATGGCGCAAACGGTCAGGGCCATATTTCGAACTCGCTCTCCCCTCATGGACACCATGGTCTCCCCAACCAGCAATCTTTTCAGTACGACCAGGGCGTTCAGCAACAGCTACAGGCATACGCCAATGGTGCTCATGTAGACGATATGCAGCAACAGCAGCAGCGCGTTCAGCTGCCTGCTCCGTCTCCTTCATCGTCTAATCATGGTGGCGAGAGCAAGGGTCACAAGGGAAATCGTCTGCGCAAAGCATGCGATTCTTGTAGCATGAGAAAAGTCAAGGTAATTGCTGAACAAGAGTTCACTTTCGAACTTAACAGAGCTGACAATTGCCAATAGTGCGACGAATCTGGACCACCTTGTCGAGCTTGCGCTGCCCTCGATATCCCCTGTACTTTCGAACGCCAGAGCAAGAGAAGAGGACCCCCTAATAGGCATGCAGAAGCTATAAAGAAGAAGGCGCGCGAGTCACTGGCTGCTGGATTCTCATCGCCGTCGTCCCCAAGCAATGTCGCTGCGACTCTTGCCTCCTTCTCTACACACGCTGTCCTCAACGCTGAGTCGATATGCCCATTCTCGACTCTCGAACTTTTAATTGACGACTTCTTCACTTATATCCACCCTCTATGTCCGTTTCCGCATGAGCCTTCATTCCGCGCCGCCTTCAATAATAGGGAGGATCTCAAGAACCCTTCCTTCCTTGCGCTTATGGCGGCAATGGTCGGAGTGTTGGTGGCATCATTTCCACGAAAGCCACGCCTCCATCTCAAGGCTCAAAACCGAGAACACCTCTTCCCGAACTCCATGAGCTTAGTTGAGAGATGTCACAAGGTCGCTGTTGCCGCGCGTGGACCAGGGTATCTGGACAAGGAATTGACTGTCTATGATGCAGCCACAAGCTATTTCCTAGGTCTAGCAGGTGCATACACATTTCAATGGAAGCAGACACGGCTGTACTTTGGCGAGTGCTTGACCGTCCTTCGGGTTCTTGGTGCACATAAGACGACTGATCCTGGCTTGGCCATTGGAACACTTCCGGAATCTTTTGGGGCCGATTCAAACAGTATGCAAGGTGTCAGTGAGCCAGTGGATTATATTCGCCAAGAGATTGGTCGACGATTGTTCTGGGTCATGTTTGTTGGCGTCATGTAAGCTCGAATTGTTCTCATATTTAATATTCGTCGCTGACTTGTGTAGCTCGATTCAACAGCTTGGTGCTTCTTTTGGCGAGCTGTTGATCCCTCCACCAACTACCAACAATCCATATCCTCCACTCCCAATGGAAATTGACGACGAATACATCTTTGTGGACCACATCGAACAGCAACCACCTGGAGTTCTATCGAAGCTTGTCGGTTTCAACATCAATGTCCGAATCTACAAGACTGTCACCCCGCTATCTACCATGGAGCTCGCATATGGCATTGATGAAGTCTTCGACTGGAATCGACAAAAGCGAGTCTTAGAAGAATGTCTTCGAAACGTCAAGCAAGTTCTAGAAGTTGTCCCCCAGGAATTGATGCTTGGCACCGGCTCCAACACTGGAGAACTCCAGCACCCCGCCTTCCAGTACTACCCACCCAACACAGACTATCCAGGTATCCGCTCTAACGGTGGCGATGGCAACCAATGGCCAATCGAGAAAACCGAAGAGCGTCGTCGTCTACAATTCGAGATCCAAAAAGCGAATATCCACGGTAGTCAGCTCGGCACCCGATCGTCATTCGTGGATAAATATTGTAACCTCTTCGATGCGTATGAGAAAGTCAAGAGTAGCTCTGGCGAGTCGTTGCAGCTTGGCAGTCCAGGTGTCATGGCTGTGGGATTAGATGGAATGCTGCCGAAGCAGAGTATTACGAGCCATTATGAGGAAACGAATGTGGCGCAGGAGAGGGAAAGTATTGTGAAGGATTTGCTGAAGGTGTTGAGTTCGATTAACCAGGTCAATATGGAGCCGAATGGTGGCAGTTTCGTAAGCTCATCCTCTGTCCATCCCTCTAAACTAGAACTAACAACAGCTACAGATCAACAAAATTCGCCAAATCGCCTCAACGCTAATCGAAACACCAGAAAGCCGCAAAGGTCCCATGCAAGTTAAATCTGAAGAATACCTTGGCAGATTCCTAGATGTTCTTATGAAGCTGGAACGCATTAGTCCGGGCTTGGGGAGCGATAGTGCGGACGGGATGGTTGATGAGGAGGAGGAGTTGAGGAATTGGGCTGATTTGAGGGAATATCAGCTGAGGTTTGCGCAGGCGGGAGGTTTCATGGCTGAGATTTGAGGGGCCGATTTTATATTCTCAAGGGGAGGCTGTGTATATTCGTGGACTGCTGGAGCTATTAAGGAATGCGGATGACTGGTGACCAAGGAAATGGCTGGACGGGATAGACGGGGTGGAATGGGCTGGGGATTGGGGAGTTCTTGAGGTTTTGGCAGGACGGAAAAGGAATACTGCCCTCGAGCATGAAGTTCATTTCGTAGCCTGTATTCAATCATATTCCTTTCGCTTTGCAATCGCCGATATCTTACCTTTGCAACTTTGCAAACCTTGCGCTATCGCTGGGTAGATATCCAGATAGCTTGAGCAATTTTCAAAATGAAGTGAGTCATTACTTAGAATGTGCTACTCGACGTGGAGTTGCCTGCAGGATAGATTTAGGTCGGGAAATCGAGATGGAGATTGGGGTTCGAGGAGTAAACTTAGGAACGTCATCATCTTTAACTAGTAGAGATCTTGCACCTTGTAGTGAGGCATAAGTACCATCCACCATGCTCATCCAAGCAGGTCTTTTACCACAGCTGACTCTCGGAATTTTACGTACGATATCGGGTGGGTCTATCGCTCCTGGCCATGCATCCTATCGTCGGCATTCTAGAATAACCAAAATCAGTACGAGTCCCCTTGTTTCTCATATGATCTACAAAAATGTCACTGATACCCGTGGGATCTTTTGACTACGGGGCCTTGCGATACATTGTCGACAATCATGTCACTGTCATTTTGAAGTAGGATGGTGAGCAGGATCAATGATGTGAACAAGACATGACGCATAAGTAATGTTTCTGAGTTCAGAACAATTTGTGCTATATGACAGAAATTTGTCTGTTGTACTGGCTTCTGAGAGGCCTCCATACGTGGTATCACTTTTCCCAAACTTTTTCCATCATTATTGATTCCGCATATATATTTTCTTTTTTGAAGAAGCTGTACAAAGCGGAGATCGGGAGGGATTTATACACAGAGCGTACTGTACAGTGCTTGATAACCACCCACCTGCGTCAGCGAATCTTAATCTTTTTGATTCACTCTCCCCATTTTTTGCCAATTGACTCCGGGCATCGAGTTCCAAATTTTCTCCGTTTCACTCACTTGAATGTTACAATACGTCAATGAGAAATCAAAATTTTACGATTTATGGCCACATGACGCACCTATAAATACTGTACCTCGCTCGATTGATGATCGTATGAGCGCTGGTGAAGACTTGTGGGGTGCATTGCATGCTTCTGGGAAACGCACGTCGCTCCTGTGGCTATTTCTCTCTACTCAATCAGATTTCTATGTAACTTTCGAAATGACAGGAAGTTGACAGCGTAAAGAAAATAGGTTTTTAGAGCTTTCCTTTGAGAGATAGCGGGATGGTATCAGTACTTTTATTAACAATACTAGACTTCATGTCAAATGAGATACTGTTATCAGACTTGTTTTCTCAACAGTAGTATCTTGAGTCCTAAAGGTGTTTGCTTGACCGGGAAGTAATTTGTGCCTATTTTTTTCATCGCCGGAAAACTTGCTCTTTGGAATTTAGGGTCTCCGACTGGGTTCATTACTGATCCTTTGCAATATTTCCAATCCACTTCAGGGTTATTTTTTATCGATCAATCACTAGCCCATCGCTATTGAAAAAACTTGCTGCTTTACCACGCTGAACTATCTAGAAGACTCGAAGTTGCAGTGTTTATACTCTTTGACACCGTTACCCTTTCATCGATTGAGCTCTTCACAGCTATCTTGCGTTTTGAGAATTACAATACTACGGCTAAACACCAAACATTTAAATTAACCGGATTTCTGTTAAATCGAATTCATGAGCGATAAACTCGATTCTGCTCATGACTGAACGTTTGATGGGCTTCTCTGCGGTAAGAGAATATTTAAATTCAGATCATTTGTAGTAATGTATCATCATCACACGTAGCTCATCATCTCTGACATCTCACGAAAATTTCCACTACTAGGAGACCTTACGATCCTATGGGGAGCAGTTGTAATTCTATGTGGAGACTTTAGCTTTCCGCGAAACGTTGTGATGAGATGACGAGTTGGGGATGTATGTGTAGAGGATTTAGCCTGAAATACCAGGAATCCTTGGGAACAGTGTCGTTGGCGCGGGTGAACTTGTTGTCAGTCGATATACTGTTGTCGTTTATTGACAGTGACTTGCACATATATGTGGAGACTTGAATCAAACAACTACATATTTTATGCACATCCCTACTTGCACCAACCCTCAAAATCTTGGACTTGTTCTTTTGTTCGGGCTCAGTTCATTTTTTCCGCCTTCACGTTCTCCATGGATCAACCTCCAGCACATAGATACGAAAAAAGCCTCATCGAGTAGTAGTATGCTCTGCTGCCTCAAGTTCAAACGATGTTATTTATACTTACTCGACCATCAACCCAATCAAATGGGTCTGAAGCCTTTCATATAACTTTTACACACCAATTGTTATGTTCCTCCGATCAATTTTGAAAATGGACATTTGTAATACTCAATGAATAGCTTAGCAAATGAATATTTTGGCCAAGCTGATGTTCATCACAGCGGATATATCAACAGCAGGCCTCTCCAATGTCAAAATGACAAGAGCAAAAGAATTAGCGACGTTTATCAACTACGCGTGTTGGGGTGTGAGGCTACTAGTGGGTCATTCAGGACTTCTACGAGACAGGCACGGCTCTAGGAACTGGAAAAGTACAGTATTGAGAAGTCTGTGAGGATTGCTACAGTGAATCCTCACGTAGTCAAAGTGGGTTCTAAAGTATATGTGAACCTAGAAAGAGATTTTTTCCACCATCAACTGTTATTCTATAATTTCTATTGTCGTTTATTGATATTTCGCTGTAATTGCATCTTTAGCGGATCAACTTACGCAAGAGACACATACCCGACAATGCTCTGTACGTACCGCACGATCATTGCATCACGATAGTATGGGAGTTCCATTATGAGGATTAGATCACTTGTTTTTCGATTTCAGTAAGGCTTTCTTTTCTTCGGAATAATGTGCAGCTATGGGGTTACGGGGCATTTATAGCCGTACTATAGCGCGGTTAGGCTCAACTTTGGCGAAGTTGAAGCTTCCACGTTCTTGTTCACTCACTCTATCCATTCGATTAGGGCCATTCACCTAAACGTTTTGATTTCACTATCGGGTCCACCCCGAGACTTGCAGTACGGCAGGTTGCTGGTAAAGCTATCTCTTCATAGCAGGAGGTCTACAAATAGTCTAAGAGAGTGGCCTCATTCATCTGACGACTAAGAAATCCAAAGACGATTTGGACATGCGCATACGAAAATTGTGCTCTTGTGGCCTTGGCGATATTAGTATTTCATCCCGGTATCCTTCCTGAAGAATATGCTAGCACAGATGTCACCGTGGGAGATCAAAAGAGAATAGAGGTGTACGCCTCGTGTTTGAATTTGAATTTCAGGTTGAAACATGATCGGGTTTCAATGAAGGTGACGCCAGAGGTGGATGAGCTGTTGTCAGGTTTTCGACACTGGCCCCTGTCCAGTGACACATCTCATTACAAGTAATGACCTAGAGTCTCAGCTTCTCAAATCTAGGATCTGATCTCAAGGTTCAGGTCGAGTTGCTGAGAAGCCGGCGAATCTGGGCACAAGATCTAGTTCCTACAACCCGATCTGCTTGATCCTTTGTGTCTCTGCTCATTGCGGATCACATACCTTCCTGACCTGTTGATACGTTAGTATACGTATATATACATAAACTGAGATCTGGCCAGGGTGACGAACCTTAAGAAAACGTTAGCTTGATGATTGTCAAAGACCTGGGTTTTTCTTCTAGGGGTGTTTTGATCTCGAATTTGTAAGCGGGACCAGACCTGTTTCCAAGTCAATGGCAAAATTCCACTGGACTCGAAGTCCAGAGTTTCCGATGCAAGACTTACTCCAGGGCGCTCTTTACGAGCACCTATATACAAAAATCAGGCTTATTTCCGTTCTCTCTGGCGAAAAAAAGAATAAAGTCTTTGACAGATCCGATATATAGATCGAACTTCTTCATATGACGATTAAAAGTCTATTGCGCTTACGTCGATTTCATAACCCGTGGTTGTCAGCTGCCATGATGAGCCGCCACTACAAGGCACAATCTGGACTAGGACCACAAAGACTTATCAGATTAGCGAACAAACGAGTATACAAGAATACCCAGAAATAATATCTCGGGGTTGATATGCTGTCATCATTCATTCCATTGTCGATCATGAATCATCGGAGAAGAATCCAGAAAGCGAGAAATCAATCAAACTCGGAATAATCCAGAATGTCTAAGGCAGGCATACTTAAAATATCAAAGCAATACTTACCTCTCAGCCATAGAAGTTTTAGCTTCCTAACAGGTAGAGAAGTGGATCCTGTCATCTGGAAGTCTTTCCCTCCTGGGTCTGGAACTGCGCATTGTGTATGAAATTGTGATGAGCCACTCTGTTGAAGCACCTGGTGTATATTTATGTTCACGAGAACAGCTCTAAGCTCTTTCGTTTTTCTGAAGTCCGCAGACGACTAGGGCTTCTTGCCACCAGGGAGCTTTCCCATGAGCAATGTATGCTCCATATTTTGTTTCATCTACATAAAGATAAAAAGATAGACAAGTGGCTCGTCATTCCCATCCACTGATATGCAAAATGCTATTCGAATAGAGCACGAAGATCTACTGTGCGAGGAAAGCCTGTGATAGCTTTCTTGACTATTGCTCGTTTCTTCCGACCAAGACTTTCAAACATGCGACGACCAGATGATCAGTATTGCAAAATGTAGGTTCATACGTGCCTGGCCGCACCCATCAGAGGAACTAGAAACAAACTGGGCTGGTCAGAATAGAATTGTATTCAACTCATCAATTGCTGGCAATTTCTGTCCAGTGTATCATCAAGTCTGCAAAACGCGACAATTAAAAACTCGATAGTGACGGGCATATTTAAATCCTCCAAAAACAAACATGCTTAGAGTGCAGTGTCCAAGTGCAGCGAGAATGCTAAGCTGCTCGGTTCAAAGATGTCTTCCGTAAAATCTTGAGTACTACGCGGTTTTGTTTGCAGAATCCTGCCTTCTCTGCCGAGTGTCAATCTTGACTGTTGTGGTTGGACCAGGCGGGTTAAGTGTCCAAATTTTATCTACAAACCTTCGCCTTGTGTACCCATAAATACAAAATGATTTATCGTGGCAGTGTATGCTGCGAGTAGAATGCTAGCCTGCACCCTGCTGTATCACTTCAACTCTTCTGAAAGCTCATGACAGCTTGTAAATCTACAAACCAAATTTCACATAGTGGATGCCGAGTTGTGTTGGAATCCATGGTGCTTCTCAACGAACGCAACCAGTTCTGTGTATAGTTTGCAGCTCAACAAGAAAATCTGCCAAAAGAATATGAACAAGAAACTTACGGGAATTTCTTCGTAGAGCGAAACATCGTTGAAGGTGAATCTGGAATGCGGATCTTATCACATTAAGGTAGAGGATGTTTAGTACTCTCACGTAGGACATTGCTCGGGGTTCCAAGCTCGATCTTCAATCGCCGTATCACGATCACAGGAATTAGATCGATAGACATGAGGTCAAAATACCTTATGATTCAATTGTCACGACGATCTTTAAGGAGCCTCTAGCTCTCGGAGGTACATGTCACCACAAGAGCCCCCTGGGATCTACAAGCACAACCGGAACGGCACAACGGGAGCCTATGCGACCTCAAAGCTCAACATACGGTGGTCTTGTAGTCCTTCGGATTCCGCACGTGTGAGGTGTTCAGAGATGTGATCTGCAGTATCGCGAGCATGAAGGAACCGTGGGGAAGTAATTGGCGAGCCAATCAGACATAGAAGGTGCTTTTGTTGATAGATATGTTTGATGATTTTAAAATGATGGATGTGTGACGTTGGTAGCGGTATCGAAGCAGACTATGTGCATGAGATCTTCTCATGGGTGAGTGGCCGGGGTATCCTCAAGGCATCGCAACCGCGTTACGGGTACGGCTTCCTGATCATAAAATCCCAGTGCTGATCCCCTGTATCAAGTAACAGTGATTTCATTTACTCAGGTACGAGACCATTTAGAGCCTACTTGTTGGTTAACATCAAAGTCGAAAACGGTCATTAAGAGTTGGAAAGCTTGTCAGAGCTTGAACAAAGCACGAGCTCCATGGAAACGCCGCCGTTGGTCAAGACATTGGACTCACGCCATTCCGGCTTGGATATAATTGGCATACGTGGTAGCTGGATGCTTGGGTCCGACAGTAGTGGCAAATAACAATGGCAGATTGAAAGCAGCATGACACGGCGGAGAGGTAGCACAAGGATTACATCAACTATGTGATGGAGAATAAATGCTTTTATTTACTGGGTGGTCTAGAAACATTGTGAATTGACCTGTGGGAGAACTTCACACCGACTCGACCATATCGTCCAGTGCGGTCTACATTGCGGTGTGAGCGTATGAACAGAATGATCGTACGTGGCGTGTAAAATTTCGCGCCATAAAGCGCCATGAAAGCGCCACATCCAATAGAATACAGGGACTTCCTAGGAAATCAAGAGCTCGACATCCAGATGCTGAGCACATAAATGGATTGGAAGGAAATGTGGGTGTTGAAAAAGTGTGATAGTCGATGGCGGCAAACTTTTCCCAAAGCAGTTAAGACACGCCTTTGGTTACACTAGATCTCGACCGTTCCTGACCAGTATTACGGCCACGTTGTGTATCTGGCTATTTTAATTGGTTGTGTTCAACGACATCTTTTGAATCCGTTCAGCTGAAAATTTAAATGCGTCCCAAATCCTAAATTGAAGCTGCTCGTGTGAGCTCGCAGGGCTTCATGCATACAAGGCAAGCCACCCAAGGCGCCGAGTGAAAGCAAGAAGGCTTGTGTCCGTGATCAAGCCTTTTCCAAGATATTTCCAAGACGTCAAAATCGTCATACAGAACGGCTCGATGTCAACGTCAACGTCAACCATGAAATCAATCATGCCAACGGGTGTTTGATGGAGGTTGTGTCCCGAGAGATTTCAGCTTACGAATCCTCCTTGCGACACGTTTCTCGAATTGCATCCTTCTAATTGATTGATCAAGATGGTCAAGGTAGCTGTCGGGCGACCTCCGACCAGGGATATTCTGGAAGCCTGCCAAATAGAGCCTGACTTGTATTGAGGATACGCACAATATTCGTCAGACAAGGATGGATTAAATTCGTAGTGGCTTTTTCGATCTGTCATCCTCCGTAAGAGATCGAAGTACTCCAGCTGAAACTCTATGTAACAGCCATGTATTCTGTCCGGACCGGATTGTTTTCCTAAATGTTATCTGGCGTCAGGAATAACAAAACTCATCATTCTCGAAGAAGTCTCTTTCTGATTTATATCGCTTGCAGCGTGCTCTCAGCTCGCCTTGTAATTGGCCTCAAGATAGATAGTTGCGGTAGTCCAGCACGGGAACCAAGTTAGCCTTCGAAAATCGCTGGATCCGGATGTGTGCTCGCTCGAGCAGCGGAACGAAGCGACAGGTCTAGAAGCCGTGTCACGAAACTCACGGACTATCAAATGCCAATCTAATGGAACCAGCCAATAACAAGTTCGCAATTGTCAAATAGCTGCTATCGAAAGCAGCTACTCCCGAGCCTCTCTTAGCTTTTTTGACGTCTGAAGCATTCTTTGGGCCCATCGACGGATCATGTGTTGACGGGATATTGTTAGACGTTCCACCTAAAGTTAGTCCTCTCCCACCATCCCGTGTGAAAGAACGCCACTATCAAACCATGGAAATGACTGCAGGATGGACCCCGGCCTGCACCCAAACTACGCCGAGGTTCCACTGCATAGCTTCTATAGGAACTTCATTGTACAAATATCAGGTTCCCCTCGTTCTCTGTTTCTTTCCTCTATCAGTACATTGTAACGGATGTCTTGTCGATAAGTCCACAAATACTCGCTTGTTGATACATCAGACGCAATGTCTACAGCCGCTATGAACAAGACAGATGGTGGCAACAATGCCTTCCACAACTTCAACAACGACTTTTCTCATATTCAGGACCCAAACGAGCGGAGAAGACTTGCTCTTGCTGAAATCGATAAGGCACCTTTCGGATGGTACCACGTCCGGGCTTGTGTTGTCGCCGGTATAGGTTTCTTCACTGATTCTTACGATGTACGGAAACATTTGATGTTTATGGTGTCAAGCTAACTCCCTTCACAGATCTTCGCTATCAACTTGGTCACCAGCATGTTGGGCATAGTGTACTTCAACGACAGAAAGTCCCATGGGACTATCCCACCTAGCTCGGATACTGCTATCAAAGTGTCTACCTCTGGTGGAACTGTCCTTGGTCAACTGGGTTTCGGATACCTGGCAGATGTCGTCGGTCGTAAACGTATGTACGGACTTGAGTTGATCATTATCATCTTCGCAACTCTCGCACAAGCTCTGTCTTCCAATTCTCGCGCCATCTCTATCACAGGTCTGATCATCTTCTGGCGTGTTCTTATGGTAAGTAAATCTTAGTTATTCCTGACATCGACTAACCAAATTAGGGTATCGGTATCGGTGGTGATTACCCACTTTCGTCCGTTATCACATCTGAGTTCGCTACCACCAAATGGAGAGGTGCCATGATGAACGCTGTGTTCGCCATGCAGGGTATCGGTCAATTCACTGCCGCTATCCTGGCTTTGATTGTTACCACTGGATTCAAAGGTTCATTGGAGTCAGCTGCTAATGCCCGCGCCTGTACTGGTGTCTGCCAACTTGCCGTTGACAAGATGTGGAGAATTATCATGTAAGCTTCATTCGCTAGAAATTCGATGATCACTTTCTAACACCCCCCAGTGGTTTCGGTGCTGTCCCTGGATGTATCGCTCTCTACTATCGTCTTACTATCCCTGAGACTCCTCGCTACACCTTTGACGTTGCTCGTGACGTTGAGAAGGCGGGGACCGACGTCAAGGCCTACATGAACGGAAAGCCAGAGGGCCACCCTGATGAGATCGCTCGTGTCACTGCCATGTCCCAAGCTGCTCCAGCCCTTGAGATTCCCAAGGCATCTTTCAGGGACTTCTGCCACCACTACGGACAGTGGAAGCACGGCAAAGTCCTCCTTGGCACGGCAGGCTCATGGTTCTTCCTGGACGTTGCCTTCTACGGTCTTGGACTGAATAACTCTATCATTCTTGCAGCAATCGGCTGGACCGGTGGTAAAACCCAGTACGAGATCTTCCGCAGGAACGCTATTGGGAACTTGATTCTGGTGTGCGCCGGTGCTATCCCAGGGTACTGGGTTTCAGTCGCTACGATTGACACTCTCGGACGAAAGACAATTCAGATTATGGGTTTCACAATCCTTACGATCCTCTTCTGCATCATCGGCTTCGCATACCACCACCTTTCTGGCCATGCTCTTCTCGCACTCTACGTCTTGGCACAGTTCTTCTTCAACTTCGGTCCTAATTCCACAACTTTTATCGTCCCCGGTGAATGCTTCCCTACCCGCTACCGTTCGACCTCGCACGGTTTCTCCGCCGCATCCGGAAAGGTCGGTGCCATCATCGCGCAAGTTGTGTTCGGTCCTCTTCGAACAAGAGGTGCTCTTCCAAATGCCAAGGGTCGAGATGCTTCACCTTGGTTGAACCACATCATGCAGATCTTTGCGCTGTTCATGCTGTGTGGTCTGCTCACTACTTTCTTGATCCCCGAGACTAAGAGGAAGACTTTGGAGGAGTTGGCTGGTGAAGTTCCTGGGTATGTTTTGTTTCTTTCTTCTCATACTACTTGATCAAATTTTAACAAAATACACAGAACACCTAACTTCGACCCAGCGCTTTTGGGTGGTGCTTACCGCGCGAATTCGGAAGAGGACTCGCAAGGCGAGAAGCACAGGGGTACGAACTCTGTCTAAGCGAGAATTTCTAAACAAAGCAAGGTCCTGCCTTGCAACATTTGGTACAGCACTTGGTTCGTACGTTGAATATATATGTGTAATGATGTATGGTTGATTTACATGTTTGAGATATCTTATCTCGTCTGTCGTGTAGATCGAGGGGATATGATGTACATAGAACGAGCCAGGCGTGGTGTAATTACCAGACCAATCATCACCAGCTGGATTCTGAGAATCTACACAATTCAATCCTTGTGAAGCTTCCTTCTTCTGATAGCTCATCGCTGCCACTTCTTCCTCAGCGGCTTGAGTACTTCTTGCAGTCTCTCACATCCCCATTGATCTGTCTCTCAATGGCGCACAAGAATCAGACATGCTTTTAACAAATTGTGGTAGGATATAGAGCGAAAGCTATGGAAGAGACACATTTGCAACTTTACTTTGGCTGGTCAGTCGATGGCTCGCTAAAGACTATGTTACACGTCGCATTCATTCCTCACTCTTTCTCCCAAGTAGCTTCAATTTTTCCCAAGCGGGAAATCGAAGGGCAATGAGAATTCAACGTCATGTGGAATCATCGGTTTCGAAATAACAAGAAAGAGGAGTAGAATTGCGAGCTGACCCAAGTACATCTGTGTTATCTCAAAAGATCTTATAGATCAGAAAGAGAGTTGCGGGTACCAATAAAGTGCCCAAGCCTTACATATATCAAGTGGAGGCAGGTGGCGAGTGTGATCACGTGACTATCCCCAAAACTTTCGGGTTCGAAGAGAATCGGATGAGTCTTCTATAGGCAACATTATTGGCGTAAGCAAGTCTTCAACGTTCAATATTTGTTTCTTTCAATGACTAGTCTGTGCTCCGTTTGCATCAAGGAACGTACAAAGGGCGACTCGCAGCCGCTTTGTAATACAGCTTGCTAAGCCACACGTGACTCATACTCGCCTTCCGCGTCCTTCTACTTCCTTCCCACAGTGACCAGAAGGCACTCCAAGACGTCGTAATCGCGATTACCCATCTTTATAGTATGAAAGGGATTGCGTCTTGGACTCAGCCTGGAGGTGGAAAGGTGTATATAATGACACTTGAGCTGGCTCTGAGAAGGTTTTTCTTCATTCAGAAAACAAAATCAGGTTCATATCTACAGTACTCAATTCTTCTCCCAACTCCCAAGTCAAATCTCAGACTCAATCAAATCCAAGACAAACAGCCAACTTAAAACACAAAATGCCTTTCTTCCCTCAAGAGTTCCTCCCTGAGGCAGCTCTCATGCAATTCCTCGCTGAGATCGATCAATCCCAATCGTCCAAATCTCAACCTCAAATCCAACATTCTCAACGCCAACAAAACCCATGTGTCCGCCTCGTCCATCGTCCCGTCCCTCAAACATTCACACCTCGCTTCGATGTGACAGAAACAGCTGATTCCTACGAACTTTACGGTGAACTTCCCGGTCTGGAGCACAAGGATCTTGATATCCAGTTCGTGGATGCACAGACAATTGTTATCAAGGGAAAGACCGAGAGAAACGTGAACACTCACTCCACTACTTCCGCTGCTGCCTCTGCAAATGAGAAGGAGGTTGAGCAAGCTCAAGAGATGGCCACAGAGTCCGACGAGAATGAGAGGTCCTCTCTGAGCGCCACGGTCGAGGACGATTACGATGAGGTTGACAAACCACTCGATACACCCTCATCTGCTGCCTCTACTCCATCTTCAGCCGCCAGAGGCAAACAGCCTGAAACCACCACATCATCCTCAGCCTCTTCGTCCAACACTGATACCCAGCCCCAACGACAATCCAGATACTGGGTTAGCGAGCGCAAAGTCGGCAATTTCGCACGCAGCTTTACATTTGAGCAACGTATCGAGCAGGATTTCGTCACTGCTGGACTGAAGAATGGCATTCTGAGTCTGGTGGTGCCAAAGAGTGTCAGAAGTAAGAGGGTCACTGTTAGTGTTTTGTAAGATTAGGGACGTCGCTTGACGATGGTGCCTGGCAGACTGTTCAGATAGACCGCTTTTGTTTTTTGGTTTCCTTCTTGGGGAGTCTTTTAGGATAATATGCTCTTTCTGTATTTCGCTTGGTAGTGAGTCGGGAGTTTGCGATGCATGGCTAGCTAAGACACTCATTAAATGAAACGAACATTTAAAACAACATGAACAGAGCTTATGATGACGACCCATGCATGTATTGAATTTTCCAGTGATTTGTAACAGTTTACAGAAGAAGAAAGATAAACACGATATAAGACGTCAATTCCTCATTTTTCTTCGTCTTCCCCTTTGGGGAGAATGAGGTTGTTCGGATTTTATCTAAACAAGAGAGATAAGCTCGAAATTTTATTGGGACGAGCAACAGGTCTCTTTACATGACAGAATCCGACAAATAAGCCTTATCAGTAAAGGCAATTTCCACCTTGGGGTTCCATCCGTGTCCTGAGTCCTCAATATCTTGTTCCCAAGACGTGGTGTGCAGTCGCCGTTGATTGAGACAGAGAGTACTATGGATGGATCGAAACAAGTAGGATGTAATCAGAGCTTCTAGAATGTATGATTCTGTCTCATAAAGTAAAGACTTAGGTTTGTGAAGCATGTAAATACATACAAACAGGTTCACAACAGAGCATGTATTCTTTTCCCGCCACCAATGTCACTATACACAGATAAGTAAAGCAGTGAATATATCACCCATTGAATCGTCTCATCTTCGATGATCCCTGCTTCTCGAGACTGAGTGACCCAGGCCCTCGCTTCCGGGATCTGGATTTCGATGAGGCCCCA
Source organism: Neospermospora avenae (assembly GCA_014282315.1). Classification (NCBI taxonomy): domain Eukaryota; kingdom Fungi; phylum Ascomycota; class Leotiomycetes; order Helotiales; family Ploettnerulaceae; genus Neospermospora; species Neospermospora avenae. The sequence goes on along the minus strand of JACBAH010007715.1, from coordinate 34,440 downwards.
TACTCTGGCGCTGGATTTCTTGTGGAACGAGGGTCGCTCTTTGTTGACATCGTAGGACTTGTCCTCAAGACCATTGCTGAAAGCAGACTCCTAGGGTGAGGCCGTCGTTCAGGGGTGGAAGCGTTACTTTCTCTCCTCGACGAAGCACTCGGGAATGATTCAACAGAGCTATTTATCGAGCTTAAACTCGACACCGTACTTAGACTACAGTTTCTCACCACTTCTGAATCAGCCAAAGATTTGACTGCAGCTGGATATGGAAACGCGTTGGTTTCATGATCATCGTGAGGCTCAGCCATCGGTTCGGGTCTTCCGGTCGGTGGCCGTCGGATATCGCTGGGATCAACATCTTGATGTGTTTGTCGGTTTGAAATAACAGTCCCATCTGGACCAATGGTGTCATATCCTAAACGGATGGCTTCATTTCTTGCATTTGTTATAAGACCTCCTAAACGGAGACACTCGACTCGCAGACGATCGTGGATACCTTCGAGCTTATCTCGATCCTCATTGGCATGGTCTAAATCCTGTTCGATTTGTTGGATTTGAATATGAAGAGCATCAGATCTTGCTTCTGCAATTTCTAACCTTTCGTCCGCGACTTGTTTCCTGTCTTCTGCGGCTTGCAGTTTCGAACATGCGGCGTCCAGTTGTTGGGACAGCGATTCCTTTGTAGTCTTTTCTTCCTCTAGGATCTGTGACTTGGATTCTGCAATTAATAGTCTGCCATTTGCGATATCCAGTTGCTTGGACAGCGAATCTTCTGATTTCTTCTCTTCCTCCGCCATTCGTAGCTTCACTTCTGCAGCTTGGAGGCTCACATTTGCAGCAGCATTTAGTTTCTTCAACAAATCCTTGCTTTTCCCCCTTTCTTCCTCCAGAAGGGCTTTCGCAGTAATGAGCTCTGTTTCATCTTTCTGAGTTTGGCGTTCCCACTGATCCAAGTTCTTTCGATAGTCATCTTCTAAATCCTCGAGAAGTTGCTCTATGCGTCTGACTTGATCCAATGCCTGATCCCGTTGCCCAATGATCCTGTCAAGCTCCTCCAATGTCCCGCCGTCATGGGATATAGAGGCATTTCTCGTGCGCAACTCGTCCAGGTTCATAATCAATTCAGCCGAATTTTGGTGCGTGATACTTAATTCACGTCCTAATCTGCCGACTTCGATACGCACTTGTTCTCTCTCAATCCTCAATCTGTTCTGTAATCGTCTCGAATTTTCTGACTTCTCACGTTCTGCTAAAGCCGCATGTCTCATCGCCTCCAAGGAAGCCTGAAGCTCGTCAACAACATCATTCGCGATCTGTTTCTCAAGCTTCAGCGTTTCAATATCATCTCGAGCCTCGTCTCGCTGCTGCTGAGCTTCTCCTGCTGCTGCCACAGCATGTTCCAACTCGGCTTGCAGAAAGACGATCTCTTCTCGCTCGGTCACGTTATCAGTCTCGATAGTCTGAGTATCTGCTTGCACTTGTTCGTTCCTTGGCTGCAACCGAGTGACAGCTTCGAGTTGTTCCATTGCTTTCTGGCCTTCCTTCACCGCGGCTTCGAGGATGTGCATTCGCTGATGCGCACCGTTTCGCTCCGCCGTTCGAGTTGCCAGAGTTCTGCGTGCTTCTTCATTTTGGTGGATTGCCGAATCGCGTTCGCCTCGAACGAGCTGGAGCTGTGCTTCGTATTTCTCCTCCAAAATTTCTGACTCTCCAGCGTCGGTCTCTTGATTAGATATTGCAATCAGCTGAGCCTCAAGACTGTGCATTTGATTACGAAGATCGTCCCGCTCCTCGACCACAATTCCATATTCGATAAACATTGTAGCGAGCCGGTCTTTCAAGAAATCATTCTCGTTCAGTAATCTATCGCGCTCTTCTGAGTCGGCATTCGAGACGTGTGACTCAGGAACATGTTCAGGTTGCATAGCTGCATGATTGAGTTGCACCTCCAAGCTCTGGAGTTGAGAAAGGTTTCCGTCCTCGCGATGGCTCTCATAAGACAGATCGTCATGCTCAACCCTGGAATCATCTCTCTCAGACATCATACTCTGAATTTCCTTCGCGCCACCGCTAACTTCCGAAGACATCAGTTCACCTACCCTTCTCTCTAGGTCCTGGACTCGAGTAAAATAATCATTGGTTTGATTGGAGAGTTCGGAAGATTGTTCGTGGTCGAGGCGATCTTTCTCCACAGTATGTGGTGATGCTCCGTCTGGGACTGTGAGCCCATATGTAGGTGTGCTGCTGGTCTTTTGGATAAGTTCCTTCAGTGCTCCTAGTTGTTCTTTGAGGGTGTGTAACTGATGCTGGCATCGGAACTGGCCGCCTTCGTCATCCATTATAGCACTGTTACTAGGTCTTGGATCAGGTAGTGAGTTGTCCTTGGGTTGTTCCTCACGTAGCTGTGAAATCGATATTTCTCATTGATCATTTGAATTCCAGGCAAAATACCATGCCTTTCTGATGCATTAGGGCAGCTTCTGTTGACTTCCTGGATTTACTAGATGGACTCGATCGGCAGGAAGGAGTTGTGGTGGTCCATTGTGCTGACTCAAAGGCCGTTGCATGAAAGGAATGTGCAAATGCGAAATATTAACATGACAAAGGAGGCAACCGAATATGGCATATTTCTTGGCTTTACTAAAAGCGGACAATCATAATGTTCAAACATAGAGAAATGAACGTGACAATGATATGACTGCGTCGTATCTACAAGCACAATCGATGGTCTGGCGGCGAAAATCCATCGCAAGACTCTTCAACATAACCCCGGGGGAAAATTTGAGCTTGCATATGCACCAAGTATTTCAATTGACAAGCAAACTCGCTGGCAAAAGGTACAGTATGGGCAGGTATGAAAATGTCAAGCGCTTGAGGGCAAGCTGGGTGGTAACAGTCGACATGCTTCCAGGACACAGAGAAGAGATTGAAGGAACGCATCGGAAAACTGAAAAGAGATGCAATATCTTTGAGTAAACGGTCCTCAGATGTTTCAATTCGATCAGGCAAGGCTTTCTACACTGTAGGATACAGTGTTCCACTGCTAATCCGTGGAATAGACGGAAGTCCAGAAGAAGCGCAACGTGAAGTGCGTACACCAATTCCACGTCTTGTTAACAACGGCTGGTGAGTAGTTCGTGTTTCAAAAGCAGGAACAACTCTTGGGATCGAACGGAACCCACATTATCGGTGGGTTGAGACTTTTTGGACAGTTGCGCTTCCTGCTGCGTAATCGAACATGATGTTGTACTCGATACGATCATCCTCTAATGCCATCACTGACAAAATACCCTGTGAAAAAAATCTTCAGCATGAATCAGCCAGTCAATCATTCCGTATGGGATACAGGAGCCGAATCCCTTGGCTTACAACATGAGCAAATGAGCCCTCCTCATTCACGCTCGGGGCAGTATACATTTCCGGGCGAGTCTACTTCCCTCCGTATCGGCTCGCTTGCCCCAGCGGACTTCAACTTGTCCAGGGGAATGACCTGTATGTCTTTTCCTGAAATCAACAGCCTCATCCAAAACCTTATTAAATTCTCTACGACGCTGCACACGCTCTGCGGGCCTTGATGTGTATGTATCGCAGAGGGTTGTGGCAAGCTTGTGGTAGCATATTTCTATGGACATTAATTTTGGGGGTACTTGATATGAATTGTCGATCCAAAAGTTGGCTACGTGACGTGAAACTCCTGGACTAACAAAAAGCAGAGGGAACAATCAGAATGCAGAAAACTTCGTAATTTGAAGGAAGTTAAAGACTAAACTGCAAACAACAGACTACCTATCTCTCTAGGTGCATTTACGCTCCGAAGTTCTGATAGAACTTTGGCCGAGATGATCGGGAGTCTTGAATAGCACAGAACAAAGCAACAGGGACCGATGTAGGTAATTGAGGGAAGAGAGGTTAGCAGGAGACCTGTGCGACATATAGTAAGTGCAGTCAGCTCAAAGGGGAAAGAACATCTTTAGACAGTCAGTCGTAACTGCAGCAGGGGAACTAGATATCAACACCTCTCAGTATACTATTTGACCTCACTGAAAACAGTCCTACCATACCACGTATCATCTGGTAGGCTCATAGGTGAAGGTAAAGCTGTCACGAGTCTTGAAGTAGTTACTTAGCCGAAGACGACTTAGCCTATCCTCGAACACTTTAGATTATTTTTTCATACGAGTCAAATCATCGGTGACAAGTTTCTACAGGAATAGTAAGGCATGCCCTAGTAGTTTCAGCAGTACAAACTCTCAATAGCCCCTAAGCGTTCTGCAGATGACTTGAATCATACTGCGGTTGAAGCTTGCTCTAATCCTGATTTAAGGCTCCTCGCCCTAAAAGAAAGCACTCGCACAAAAAAGTCACCCAACCTCTCAACTCCATATTCCATAATTCCACAATCAATATTATAAAAAATCAAAAAGATAAGAGACTCTCACAGATGAGAACCTCGGGAATTGAGCCCGAGGTGGGGCTCGAACCCACGACCTTGAGGTTTTTGTTGATTACCGAAGGTGATCTTTCATAAGAGCCACACGCTCTACCGAATTGAGCTACCCGGGCAAACGGGTTTATCGTAGTTTGATGTTGAGAAATGCTTAGTAGAGTAAATGAATAAGAAAATATATTGTGGAGTCGAGGAAGAGATTTCTTGTTTATGAAAATTATGATTATACCTAGTCCTAATTTGCGACCCACACTACTAGTCAAGATTTCTGAGTCAGGGAGGTTGAAGATTTCGTCGTTAGCTTGTCATTTGCTGATATTATTGAAGAAGTGATTTAGATAGGTTAATTCTAGTATAATATATAGTAGAAGAAGACTAAATTATAACTTTATATATCCGTGTGCGATTCTAATAACGAGATCAGCTAGTCTGAAGTCACTCCACTCGATCACATTTACTATGAACCTGTTTATTCCGGTAGAGAGCTTAGAGAATATTACTTTTATAATAGCTTTCCTGGCTAATTTGTTGCACTGTAGGTAGAGATCAACGGGAACTATCCCTATCTTGTGTCCTCGCTTAGCGAAGCAAGCTTCGGGGACGACTAGACCTCGCCATCGAACGGGAAGTCGCATGAATACCGATTCAGCGAGTAAACATTCGTGCACTTCACGCAAGGTAAAGCTAGATGCAATCATCAAGATCTCGATCGATGTGCATATACCCGCCTCTGCCGCTGCCGCGAAGAATCGCACATCCTTGTCTTTCTACATTTCCAGAGATTTCTGAATGTATAGGGTCAGGCAATGTGATTTGATCTCTTGAACCTGATGGAGCGAGTTCCTGCACGTCGTCAAAACTCGTATAACGTTGTAGATAGGTGATGAGCTCAGAGAGTCAGAGCTATGAGTGCTGTCATCAAGAGGATGACTTCGAGAGATGGTAGACAAAAGTTGGCACATTGCAATACTGATCCGAATCAAGGTATGTGCTAAAGAAGAGAGACTTAGCTCTCGAAAGCACAAATTAAGAGCCAAAAATTTTGCTTGAGACCGGGGAAGTATTTTACCAATTCTCACAAATGATATAGCGAGCCTGGCAAGCATCACGTCGATCGGAGCTATGTAGATGACACAGCTTCTCCCGAACTCAACGAAGCTGATATCATCTTCTAGGGTCAGTACTATCGAAAATCCATGACTTTCTTCGTCAGTGTAACTCATCTGCTGGGTTGCTGGATGTGGTATCAGAACATCGAGATGTCGCTGACTGGAAAACGGATTCGGCATGTCCTGTACGACCACGCTTGCCTCAAAGCCTTCGACAGCCCTACAGACTCCATAAAACAGACGCAGTCTAGGAGCCCTGAATGTAAACCATAGATGTTGGCAAATAATGTTGACCAAATGAGACCGGTAAAGCTCACACTAAGCTGCTCTCTCATAGTTTGAGCGTCAAACACAATTCTGTCAGTATAGTCGTATTTCGGAGAAAAGTTCTCCATAATCAAATTTCATATGAATGATCTCTTTGATAGCTCAACTGCGCCCGCCTCTGGCAAATGCTCGTACTCTAGTGTTCAGGCCCGAGAAGCGAGAAGCAGCCCAACAGGCATGAATCGTCAGCCAAAGACTGAAAGATACACAGACGACGTCCACATATCTACTTTGGGGACGTGACAGCCTTTCGTGGACTCATGCAAGCCCGCGGAACAGACAGCTACAGGACTGATCTTTCGATAGTGGCTGGACCTACTAAGTTACACGATCCCTTGATTGGGAAGCGCAACCAGAGCAGGAACGTTTGACATTCTGGAACCTCGTGCATATGAGGTGTGTGAAAAAGAGTGGTATTGTCTCTGCAGTTGGAGATTTCTCCCGGGTTTACAAAGACCTGCAGACCAAAAAGCCACAAAGGTGATATATCTCGATGGTGGCTATGCTTAAAATGTTACACAATCCCTTGATTCGGAACGGTAAGCGGATCAACATCATCTGAAAATATAAACTCTCAGTGTGTATGCTTCAATAGTATGGCATTCGGGGGGGTAGCGCTTGACGTCTATTCCCAGTCAACAAAACGACTGTTCGAGATCCGAAGCCCAAGGTCGAGAGCCTCGTCCTTATCAACCAACATTCCTCGCGCAAGCCACCCACACAGACCACTTGTTTATCACATCACGAATCCAGGTCTTTTACGCGAAATCCCACCACGCCACCCACAATCAACCTCGATACGACCCCGACTATAGGATGTCCAGCCTTCCAGACCGGAGATACTTCCTCGCTGTTGAATTGTATGTCGATTCCCATAATCAATTCCATTAATTTTGTTCTCAATAGATCGTGCTCGCGCAACACCACTTGCGCACCATACTCGATCCATCCACACCAGCTCTCCTCCATCTCATCTGCAACATACCCCGACCGGACATCCTTGTACCCCCCAAGGCTATTTCTCTAGTTCCTTTCTTTCCTTTGGACGAGTGGGAGTAACAGGAGTTGCAAAAGGAGGCGTCAGCCCACAGACGGCACAATGTGACACAACAACTGCCGTGTAGCGACAGGCAAACGACCATCTATGTCACACAGGGCACTTTCGGGTGGCACGGTGGGGTGAAGCTTGTAACGAGATCCGGGGAGTCGGGGACTTAAAGTGCTGCAGCCAATATACTGTACATCCCTTGACTCGAGGATCTGGACCGGGTCTGTTCTATCCTCGCTTAAGTCGTTGGAACTTGTCCGGGTTTGTATTGATTATTTGAAGGGCGAGACTGTATAAGAGGGGTGGGATTAAGGTAGGTCGCGAGTTGTAGACCGGCTTGGAATGGAGATGGGATCGGGCCGGCCAACGCGGGATGAAGTGGGCAGTGGAGGGAGGTAAGGGGAGGTCTCGGAAGGGAAAGCCGGTTGTAAAGACAGAACAGGACAGGGAGAGACATTTATGCGAGAAGACTAATTGGACAACACACATCCTGTGGAATGTGAAGAAGTTGGTCGTTAGTAAAAGATAAGGGTTTTTCTCTATTTCGTCTCTTCTTCTGAGAGGGCCAACGGTTTGCTTGGTTGTGGTTGCATCCGTACATCAGCTCATGGTGCAAGGAAATTCATTAGTGGACGATGCCAGTCTCGCATACAGTTGCCCCCTCCAAGTTCCAGACCCTTTGATGTCGAAATCTTATTTGCCCATGCCATGCGCCGGTTTCCTGTTCACAACTATCCAACAGATTGACGCCTTCCCGGATTTCCCAGTCCCAACTCCCAATCCCAGATCCATAGTCCTGATACAAAGTTCCCTTTGTGCTTCCAGACACCAAACGCCACGCTACCGACCCAATCGTATTTGCTTTCAGTCTCAGCTCAGTAAACCTCAGATGAGGAAGGTTCGTAGGATGCAACCATTGGTGTCTTGAACGCATTATGCACATTCGCAGGCTTGAAAACATGCTTGAAAATATCCAGATCCGATTTCTTACTCGACGAGGACGAAGACTTCGACGATGACTTGGACGTCGATTTGGATGTTGATTTCGACGATGAGGCCTTAGACGAGCTCGATCCTACACCAGGACCTTCCGGCGCTTCAAAAGCAAAAACCACGTCTCGAAAATGGCCTACAAACTCTGGATCCTTGAGAAATGCATCTCGCCACATAAGAGCGACTTCTTCGGTCGGGTTGCAGAAACCTGGACCCAGGCCGAATGTGCCGATCACGAGGTTGATGTGCTTGTAGTACACGGCGATGCGGAGCGCGCAGCGGATCTTGTCGCGCATGAGCTCACGCTCGTCTTTGAAAGAGTATTTTGTCTTCTCGGAGTTGAGTTTCGGGCGTTTGACGGGGCAGACTGAGATTATTGGGAGAGCTGGGCGGTTAGTATGGTTGGGGACTGGGACTGGAAGGAGGAGAATGGACGTACCTTTGTAATCTGGCCATGGGGTGTATTTCTCGGGGCCGTCCCGAAAGACAACTGTATACCATCAGTAGATGTCTAGCTATTCCTCGGCGTGGTTGACGACGAACCAACATTTCCTGAATAGATGCCTGTTGAGGAGGGCATTGGGTAGTTGCACAAAACCGAGCTTCCTTCTCCCGGCGTAGTCAAAGTTGCAATCAAGTTACTCCGCCTACAGAGACATTCTTCAGGTGACATGACTCCTGATTCGGATGAGTCTCGGTACACAAATAATTGACGAATCAGTCACGTACCAGCTTCCCAGTCTCCTCCAGGCCGCTTATCATTGGCAGGCATAAGCACTGGAATTGGTGCTTCACCTGGCTCTTGCCACTCCAGAGCCAAGTCGACTGGATCCATTTCGTAGAAAGCTGGGCAAAGTGTGAGCTCGTGATAGTTAAAAAAATCTCCCGGAAACATTACCGAAGCGACAAATCTGAGAGTTCCCTCTCGGAGGCTCGGCCACGATGGATTCTGAATAGCAGAGATATGAAGTCGCAGGCCATTTGTCGTTCATAGTAGCCAGGATATACGGAATGAACTTCTTCTTTGCTTCAGCAGCAATCTCAGACGGCTTCGGCTTCGAAGGCGGCATAGTGTTGAACGAGTAACAGAACGTGACTAGAACAAGGTACTCAGTTGAATACACGAAGCGGATGTGCTTGATGGAAGAAATATCCCCGATGCTCTGTAACCCATCGCATGAGGTTGTGGACATGGGTCTACATTATATAGAAATGGTAGGGTATGAACTAGAAAGACGAGAGTTCGCTCGAAAGCTAACATTCCTGGCAAAGCCAATAACATAGAGCACAGACAATGGAGAGGTACCAGGAGCTGAGACCTACCTTAGGAACCCATATGACCCGTAGCCTTTTACTTTTCGACTTATCAGGACCAATAACCGGCGGACTATACTTCTTGCTGCAGTACACAAATGGAACTCTCCTGTTTTGGGAAGAAGACGCAGTAGCAGTACCGCGGGTGGAGAATTAAATTGGGCGGCGTAACCAGCAGAACTATATGGAGGTGCAATACCGATATGTACATACCCGGTCCCCAAGATCTTATTGTGTTCTGTAAGAGGTAACGCCAGATTGCCGAAAGACGATCACGGCAAAAGCAAGCAAGTAGTGTGACCTGGCGGGGCCAGAGCACTGAACTCGAGTCCGAGTGTACTACGGTCCCATCCGTGAAGGATCCGATATGTGAGGGCAGAGGGCTGGATCCGAAGATCTGCTTCGTACACCCACGAGCACCAACAACCGCAACATCGGTTTCTGTGGCCCCTTCCACGATGAAGGTTGCAAGGAAACATAGTAGGTAGAGGTAACCTGACGATGAGGGCTTTGGGAAAACGACGCAGGGCAACTTTCGTCCTGGCACTGCACTGCACTCTATCCGCATTCGATAAGCGAGGGGAGCGCTGCGGGACAGCTGCGATCTGTGCGGCTGTGGATTTACCTCTCCATATCGGTTCGATGAGATGATAGCAATGTGATCCAAGTCTCGTGCCGGAGACGAAGGAACGGATGGATAGGTGCGCAGTCAAAAGCAACCAGCCAAGGTGGTTCATTCTGGATGGGGTGAGGTGTGCGCATGAGTGCGGATCGGGTCGACTACAGTAAGCGCGTCTGTTGCTTGGACCAAGAGAAGCGAGTGGGTTTGTTTTGTTTTGTTTTGTTTTCTTTTTTGTTTTTTTATCGTTTCCCTTCAGAGAGACATTTCGGCAATCGATAACGAAGCGAACTGCCGCCGCATGAATATCGTATGTTTCACACCAAGTTTTTGTAGCTTCATCTGATAGATCGAATATGTCTATCAGTATGATGCTTACATCCCTCGTTCATCATTCATGTCAGTCAACGCGTAACATCCAACGTCTATCGTCGACCCCACCTCACCTGTCGCAAGGCGTCATGCCTGCTCGCCTTAGTAATGAAGGCGCGTCTCGCTTGGAGAGCTTGACCCTGACTGCCCCCCTTGGCCCTGAGCTTGAGCTTGGGCCCTTTCCTGGCTTCATGCCCGCGGCGAGCACCTCGAATCTTTCATCACCGTCAGCCTCCCTACCTATCCGCAGCTCCCTCCCTCGTATCATCAATCAGCCTCCACGATCCAACGATCACATTGACAAGGACTTGCAACATCGGACGCTCAGGCCTCGACCTCGATTCCAAGTCCTAAGGTAGCTTGACAGACCAGACCAGACAAGACCAGACTAATCTACGATCGCCCACCTCCATTTCATCAGCAGGCACATATCGACGCCTTGTTTTGCAGCATATACTTCTTCGGAAGATCATTCTAAGCTCCCGAGCACCTCATTCTGGCCATCTTAAGCGATTACACTATACACCTGCAGAATCTGCAATTAGATCGGAGAGATAAAGGCAAAGCAAAGCAAAGCAAAGCGCGGGGGGCTATGGTCCAGCCAAAGTGTATGCCGATGCGAAGTTGCCGCAGGAAATTCAATACCAGTCAATATCGACATATCCAAACACGTCCGCCTGCGAAGACACCTTCGGTTGCAAGCCTTCTGGATCACGGCCCGGAAGATCCTGCCAAGGTGGCTGTCAGTGGATTTGTACAGTCAGTCAGGAAACAGAAGCAAGTCGCATTTGTCACTTTTCGGGATGGAACAACGGCGGAATCGGTGCAGGCCGTGATGAAGCCGAAACAAATTGAAAGGTCCGGGTCCAGTCGAACATCAAATAATCGAGACTCAAGCTGATCATTCTGGACAGCCTACCCGACTTGACGACAGGGACAGCAGCACGCTTCACCGGGGCCTGGACCGAATCAAAAAGCAAAGGGCAAAGCCATGAGCTTGTTGTAGAAAACGTGGAGATATTCGGCTCCGCAGATTCCGTATGTAGGCGTGCATTCCAATATCAGATCCCTCCACGCGCTAACGCAATTTTAAGACATTCCCACTGCAGAAGAAATGGCACACTCCCGAATATGCTCGAACAATACCTCATCTGCGGGCGCGAACTAGTGCCAACTCTACTACTCTTCGGTTTCGATCCGATGCCATAGCTGCTGTATCTGGAATGTTCCGACAGCATGGGTTTACACAGACACATACACCTATAATAACATCGTCTGATTGCGAAGGAGCAGGCGAGGTCTTTCATGTTGGTAGTAGTCACAAAGAGAAAGCTACTGAAGGCGATGATGGCACATTTTTCCGGGCTCCGAGATACCTCACCGTATCCAGTCAGCTCCATCTCGAAGCTTTAGCACAAGCCGTTGGAAACGTTTGGACATTATCTCCTACATTCCGAGCCGAGAAGAGTGATACTGCGCGACATCTTAGCGAGTTCTACATGCTAGAGGCGGAGCTTAATTACACTGAGGATATGGAGGATGTAATGAACGTTGTACAGAACACTTTTCGATCTGTTACCGACGATTTACTAGGCGGGTCCAGAGTCGCCACAGAGCTGCTAAACAGTGGCATCGGCAAAGGAGAAGATGATGCCATAAAACAGGAATTGATGAGACGTTGGCGTGGTGGCTCAGAAGAATTTCATCGAATTACGTACACCGACTCTATCACACTTCTACAAAACAGCACCCATCAATTCGAGCACTCGCCCAAATGGGGCAACGGTCTACAAGCCGAACATGAACGCTATATCGCAACGACCATCGGCTCAACCTCCGAAGCCATTGTACCAGTCTTCGTAACCCACTATCCAAAAGCCATCAAACCGTTCTACATGTTACCTTCATCCTCCTACAACAGCGAGGATGGTCGCGAGACCGTAGATTGTTTCGACCTCCTCGTCCCAGAAGCATGTGAGATAGCCGGTGGATCTATGCGTGAACACCGTTTAGAACCACTCCTCAAAGCCATGCAAGCCAACAATATGATACCATCTGGTCCCGTGCCTTCAGATGCGGATCTCGGCGACCTGAAATGGTACATTGATCTGCGCAGATGGGGTAGTGCACCACATGGCGGGTTCGGTCTTGGATTCGACCGTTTATTGGGATATCTGGCAAATGTGCCAAACATCAGGGAAGTTGTGACGTTTCCGAGGTGGGTCGGACGTTGTGATTGTTAGACGTGTTAGAAATCTGTACAATACTTTGGTGAGGTGTATGTGGATGTTGTAAAGTCGTGATACTATACCCAGCACGGATGTCCTGGCTCCCGAAGACCCAGGTTCCATTCCTTTGGAATATCTGCAATGTGACATGTACACATGTTCCATTTCCCGAGAAAATTGATACTGGATGGTGACACCGATTCTTCCCAATACCAACGCTGCGGGAAGACAAGGAAGGGCCGACTTGTCTTGTCATACACGACAAGGTTTGGTTACAGGCAGACGAGAAAGTAAAGGGAAGTTCTAGCAGAATGTGAACTCAATTTTGATATTCTCTGACTTCTAATTTTCTGGTATGGTAGAATCATATCATTGTATCACACTTTTCTCCTTCGAATCTCTCCTTCCACCCAGAAAGAGTCTTCCTATCCTGTCCTGTGCCCAACATCCGCGCGTTGCCTCATAAGCTACCACCTAAGCTACTGAGCTATTGATATAGGTGTGAAATCCAACACAACACAACACCAGCCTCGTCAGCGATCTCCATCTTACCTATCTTCCAGATCAGATATCTCAGGGCAGACAGCTTCGGCGTTCTCTGCAGGAAGTGCTACAAGTAGTTTTTGAGACCCGACCCCACAGTGGCATAGGAGACCCGAGTATTACTTTGAGGCCCTTATTATACATGTATATATATATATATATATATCTATATGTTAGTGCGGTATCTGGTCGCAGGGGGACCGTCGCTGCCTTCCCCATTCTGCGACACAGACTCCTTGCAGCCAGCAATTTTGACAGTTTAATTGAAGTTGGCTAGGATGATGAAAAATTACACTGGGAGTTGCGTGTATCTCTTGTGCTGTATGGAGTACAAGCCGCACGGCGTCTGGTTAAAGTCCTCTCTCTGTATGCCGGCTCAAAGTATGAATGGCGCGTAGCATAGCATAGCCGCTCTCTCGCTTCTCGGGGCTGACTCGTCTTGTCTGTTGTAGAGCTGAAGCATCGTCTCCTTACACATATCCTGATCGGGAACGTAGATGTCCAAATCTGCTGCAATCAGTAAACCCTCGGACATGGGTGACTTGCTTCATCGGTCAGTTCGTGGATGGATGTGAAGGCCTGTTCGGCGGCTACGGCGAGTAGGCTGCCGCAAATGGAGGAGACCGTTACGAACCTGGGCATGGCTAGGTTCATGCGCCATGATCTGGCCTGCGCTTTCTGTAGCGGGAGATGAAGTGCAGTATCTCGTTGCTGTTGCTCTGTCTAAGGTAAGATCTCTTTTCTTCTTGTTTGATAGGCTGGGCTACAGTGTTGAAAATTCTTTCTGCAGAGGCAGCGGCTATCTCACGATAGCAGGCATAAAGCGCAGGGTCGGGTGTGTTCTGCAGGGTCTTTTTGTGTGCTTGCTTTCACACAGTTTGATATTGTGTTTCTGACACGACAATGTACAAAGAGTGTTATGCAATTGCTTCTGTCATGTTTTTGATCTTGAACCGAGGTTTGTATATTTGTTCACAGCCCCAGCGCCTCTGAGGCGTCTATTCCCAAAAGTCCCTGCAGGAGTGATTGATGTGGTGTGAAATTCACCCATCCATCCTAGAATTACACTTGCGAAGTAAATTACGCGCAAGAACAGTTGACGACCTTTCGTTCTTTGGTTTCCTTTACATCTCTGATTGCATGTCAATTTGTTTCACTTCAGATTGGCATACCATTGCCAATCACTTCTGTGAAGTTTTGGTTTCGATTGTGAACGAAAAGTCTGCAAGTACTTCCATCCAGGTAAATGACATGGGTATCGTCGTATGCATACGGAGCGGGACGGACGGACAGGGACGAGCCGGCTTGGCCTCGACTAGCTTGGAAGCGATAGGCTAGGAGGAACTACAGTACTCGAGTATTAGCCTATTTCAAAGATCGGATTATAATTTCGGGATGTGGGTGGATCGGCAGGTGGGCGTACTGCTGCTCGCTGTGGTGAAATGCAGAGAGCGATTAGATTGATGTTCTGAGAAGTAGAAGGGTTTCCTTGTTTGTTTGTACTGATGTCTTGGATGGAAAGGCTGAGATCTACAATTGACCATGGTAAAAGGTAGTGGGATCGACAAATTGTAGGGAACGAGCGGAATACGCGCTGGCGGAATTGGAGGCGGGCACGAAAGACGAAAGACAAGAAAAGAGGAGAAAGGAAAAGAGAGAAAGCCTAACGTAGAACCAACAAAAGTATGAACTTCGAGTCTCGTCGCTTTGCATTGACGGCGGTGGGGTCCCTTGCTGATCTCGAGAAGATACAATGACCTCGGTTGCAAGCCATACTTTGAATATCCAATCCTCGAAACGTTGGCTGAGGAATCTGCCTACAATCCATGTTTTTACTCCACATCATCAGGCTTCGTACCAGGCCATCACACTACAAGCCACCCGCTCGTTGACCATCTTAAAGACCTAAGGCAGATCTCAGGCAGCCTGACAGTGAAAGGTCTTGGAATCAGGAGACAATTAGTGGCTTTGAACTTTGGCACGCAAGGTATGTCCGACCAAATTTCAAGCCCCAAGGATGTTGTGTTCATTCGCTTGTCTGCCTATCTTCTTACTTCGAAGTACGAAAGTACAACACTGTATCTCTAATGAAGCAAGGTGGGGACCATAGGAAGTGGGAAGTACTAGGTTTCCCCCAATATATATATATATATATCCGGAGATGTACGAGTATGTTGAAGCTTAAAGCTTGACATGCAACATCTTATCATTTTGCCTTACTTCACTCCACCTATGTTGATCTTTCCTCGTTTGTGACTAAAAATCGGGTATCAGGACAGATGATTCACAATTGGCGACTACACACAATCTCTTCAACGTCCCTAGGGATAGACGTATACCTGTCTGTCTCGCGCTTTAATCTGCTTCAAACAGTGCTTATAACTTTCATGTTCAAAAACTCCACACATACACACACATCTTCAGCATCACATCCGCGCTTATTCTACCGCCCTTGATCACATATCCCACTCTTACCCTCACCCCTCCCACTGCCAAATCGAGGACATCCTGCTCCATCCCTGCCAAACAAAATCTATTTCGTCACCCACATTCGCGTCTACATCCTCGTCTGCATCTGCACATGTATGTAGCTACAAGCATGTCGATATGCAGCCGCCACACCCGCATATCTTCGGCGATCCCCTGGTCTAGAATCCATGTTTAATTTAATTTATTGAATATAATAATTATTTCGAATAAAATTCTTGAACGGTTCCTTACGGATGAGATCCCTGCAGCTACGGCCCTTCGCAGAAACGTTGGGGATAAAATAACACAAAGACTTGCATGGTCAAGGATAGGTTTCTACATAGCCGCGCCGCAGCTATGCTTGTCTGACTGCCAGATCGGACAGGGCCGGAGTCGAGAGCTGGGGGACTCGAGACGTCAGTAGCCAGACTCACACATGGTCAGCAGAAAGACGTGAGATAAAGGTCATCACCGCCGTTGCTTCCTTACTCGCTTAATTTTGCCGACTTACCGTACCGCAACGTAGAATTGAAGCAGTCGGTCAGTAGTCATGCTTTGAATCTCTGGCTGTATTGAATAGAGATATATCAAACAGTCTTGGCTTTATGGATGTCGATAACTCTAGATACAGTCACTCTGCTTACAGCCAGAGAATGTCCTTGAGACACAAGTTGAAGAGATATATAGTGGTGAAAGGATGCTTCGCTAGATAGAATGAGAAGTTTTAGTTTGAGGGAGACATGGGATATGGGAAGTCAAGGGGTTATGTGTGAACGTGAACCTTCGTTCTGTGAGTAGAAGAGGGGAGAGAGACCAAAAAATGAAAAGGCAGAAACTGGATGAGGACCATGGTTGTACTGACAGGTGATTCTGGTGCAGGTCTTGCAAGTCTCTTATTGTCGTCAAGAACTGTCTGATTGTTTAGGCTCACTTATCGTGGTAACATGCAAAGAGCGATAGTTTGTTCCACGAAGGTGATCGGATCTCAAAAAATTACGACGTGGGATATGAAGTACGAGTGAAAACCCATATTCGGCCCACAAGTGTCGAGTTCTATCTTGAATTAGCTTACAAGACGAGCCAGAAGTTTTAAAGTGGTAACAATAGCAACAAAACAGTAGGATGTGCCTGCACACACTGCTAAGGCCGGTCGCGCGAAAGAGATGACTACGACGTCTGCAAGAGGAGTATAGACACACACAACCTTCAAAGGTTTTGTTTCTTGAAGAACTACTATGAAGGTACTTGACAAGGTGGTACTGCTTATATTGAGAAAAACATATCCCAAGGTCCAAATCTATCTATGTCCTTGAGGAAAACTAGAGGACATCTCGTTAGGTTTGCCGAATAATCGTCGAACTTGCCACGATAAATGAGATCGACACAAGAAAGATACTGTCGGGATCACTCTGTGCTAGTACGTACAGTGAAGTAGTCTAACTGAGGCAGCATTACAGTAGTATTATAGTGGTAATAGTAGTTGTATTCGTGGCTACAGAATCAAGGTAGATCTCGACAAGGAGTCGAGATATACCTACTCGTGCCGGCTAATCCTCGGGTCCACTACACGTGACTATGAACCGTAACTATAGACCAACAGATACTCACTATCCATTTCGGGATCTTTCAATGAATGAGTGCAATAAAATCCTAAGGCTTCCTTCTCTCTCACACATCGTCTGTTAATCATACTATTCCTTGACAGCGCTTCAATGGGCCTGGTGTTGATTCTCGCTTAAATTTATGGATAATTATCCAGCGAAACAACAAGCATCTCTCTCTTCCTTTATCCTAAGTCTGGCTGGCCTGTCAGCACCATTCCCCAAGTTTGCTTATTGAGGCAAAGGGTAACGGCGTCTTCGACGGACTTGACAATATCATAAAATGATTGCGATACGAATCTTCTTGCGGGATACATGTCTAGAGAAAACGAGGCTTGAGTTGAAGCATGCAGAAGAAAGGCCTCTCACTATCTTGGACTTACAAATTACATCTAGATTTCCAAATATGGAACCATCTTTCCGGCGATTTTCACCCACCTTCTGTAAGGTATCGAGTGGTGCCAGCGGAATCGATTGCCACGTCTTCGCTGCAACAGTCGGTTTTGCCTGCTCGGGAGCGAAGATTGGGTCTTGCGAGAAAGACTATAGCTATGATTTTGAGAGAGAGCGGTGTCATGTCATCGATGTGTTTGTTCAGCTTTGTAGGTTTATTTTTGAGATGTGTGGTACCGCTCACTTTCACAGAAGAGATACAATACTGGGGGGTCTCAGGATACGTGTGCCAGAGGAATCCGAGAGCTCCTTCAGGTGTGTAACACCAATTAATGTTCTCGCAATGATCAACAGATACAAGATCTTTAAGATGACCTCGAATACGACTCGGGACCTCTCACGATCGATTCGAGTGTATCTATCGTACATGGCTACGTCACGCCAGCATTTCTTCGCTTTATTCCTTATCTTCTTCATATCTCTTCTCACATTGCGGTACGAATTGCCTGCCTCTAGGGCATCTAGGATTGAAGCTCACAAGGCAAAGACAAGACGCCTATATAAGAGATCTAGAATAGCCAAGTACGTTTTCTCAATCCACCAATCCACTTATCGCTCAAGATGATGCGTGGCTCCCCGGCTTAATCCCTTCCCATAAGCTGCCAAAGTCTAAAAAAGCAACACGAAGTAACGAAATACTAACATCTTCATCCCCTTTCAGCTCTCCAAGCCCGGAGTCACAATACCAGGAATCAAAGAATCTTGAGACCACCAGCGCGTCACATGACACAGTAATAAGTGAAGGTTGGCACACCCGCCAAGAGGGTATCGTGCCGCGAGTGTCGAGTATGCTTTAAAGAAGGCAACACAGACTTCCTTCAAGTGCGAAACTGTTCAGAAAGAGCTTGGATATGTGTTATTGGGATAGGTTACGAGATACGAGGTACCCACATCCTCATATGACGGACATGCTTCTGCTACTGAATGTTACGAGCGCGATGATGATGAGCGGAAGAGTGAAATGATTCGATTCTTCCTTGCCGTGATCTGATTATTGTATGTGTTGACTATAAGTGAGGGCCCTCTGCGTTCCTTCCTGATGTCGAATTTCACGCTTTAGCCAGTCCACGGAGGATGCGGAAGGGGAAAAGACCTCTCCTCGTCGTAACGTACGACAACAAAAAAATGAGCAAAACTGTGAGTGCAAAGGTACTGAATCGCCCGTGTTGAAGGAGGCTCTCAAGGACTCGACTCCGTGCCAAGTCGAAGTCATAGTAATAGCATTCGGATGATAAGTAAGAGTGCGTGAACAGCTCATGGAAGCTGTGATGATCGCGATGTACGGAGAGCCGAACCGAATCACAATCTAGACAGAGATGGAAGTATATGCTTTGTATAAATCTTGAATTTTGCTGAATATCTCATGCCACGAGAGCAGTCGAGTGTCTCCTACGAAACCTTGCCACTCTTCTTCGAAAATGATAGAAGAACAATCATCTCCAGCCATATAGGCAAGTTGTATATGTGAGAATCAAATATCCACCCCATCGTCCATCGCCAAACGCCAGAAGCAATTCCAAACGCCGTTCGCAATGCATGAAAATGTTTCCTCCTAATCCATGCTGTACTGTGGATAAGCAAGCAAAGCTGCAAAGAAAGAAAAAGCTAAACACCAAACAGCTCCAATCAAATCATGAACTTCTTATCCAACACCCGAATGGCTCTCATATCCTCCCTTCCCTGAAAAGCCGCCAACTTATCGTGCGAGATATCCGCCGTCCTCCCAGTCTCTCCACTTCCATTCCTCGACTCCATCGCTTTCGGACTCTTACTCCCCGTCCTGCTATTACTCTTATTATCCGAGATGACGCTCACACTATCCGTGGCATGGACCAAGTTCAGGATACTAGGTATACTCTGTGCCTGCCCATTCGCTTTCGGCATCTCTTTATCCTTCGATAAAGGCGAGGGACCGCGAGGTGGTGTGCTAGGTTTGGAACTCGTACCTGATAGCTTTGGAGTGAGTTGTGGTGGTGTAGCATTACGTGGAGGAGAGTGTACTTGGACTGGAGGGAGGGACATTGAGCCAGAGAGGCGCGGGTCGAGCATGGATGGTGTTTGGAGGGCGCGTTGAGCGAGTTGTGCTTGTTGTTCTGCGACGAGCCGGGCTTGTGCTATGCGTGGTGAGGGGTTGGGCGCGTAGGATGGCATGAGGTTCGCTGCTGTTGCGCTGCTCATTCCACGGGAAGAGACGGGAGGTGGTGGTGGGATGGAGGGGTCGGATAGTTGTGGTGGAGGTCGGTCGTAGATTGAGGGCTGGTGGGACATCATGCCGTTGGGTATCATGTGAGGGCTGTGGCCGTGATGTTGGTAGGGTGAGTGACCTGGAGGTGGAAGAGGAGAGTACATTGGGCCTGGGTAGTGCGAGTAAGGTGGTGTGCCGGCTGGTGAAGGTGGCCAGTAGTTTGGTTGGTAGCCGTAGGGTGGTGGCGGGTGACCGCGATGGGGAGAGTGCATGGGTTGATGTTGCATGTATGGGCTGTGTTGCATTGGTGCGCGAGTGACTGCTGGGCCCTGTGGCTCATGGACTGTTGATTCCGGATACATTCCCTTGACGGGGACGATGTGCCGGAGTTGGGGATCTGTCGTAGGCATAGGCAGCTCTGGAGCACCGGGGTGTGGGCGAGAGTAGTAGCTGATCAAGTGTAGGTGCTGGCCGGAAGAAGTCGTGATGCTGAATGACTGCTTCATCAATCCATCTGGCTTGTATCTGTACCCATCTGGGCCGTCACCATCCATATCGAGATCCTCATCACTGCCCCTTCCACTTTCTGGTGTCTTCTGGCTCGCGCGGACTGGTGGAGGGACGAATTGGCCTCCGCCTCTCTTGCCCTCCATCTCCCTATATGTCAAGAAGCTGCCAGAAACTCTGCTTGCACTCCACGACTTTCCGTCCGTCCACCTCCTCATGCCTGCTTCCCTTTCGTCCCACACGAACACCGACCCGGACTTTATTGATTGTCTCTCCTTCTCTGATAGTCTTCGCTGCACTCGAGGTAATAACCCTAAACGGCAAGCTTCAAAGAGCTTAATCGCATCCGCGGGGGACCGTACGTGGCCATAATATGTATCCATCTCGTCTATGTTTCCGTGTGACACTCAATTGAATGTGAATGTATGTATCTAGGCGTGCCTGTGCCTAGTCGGGGTCAAGAAGCAAAGATATCCTTATACCTCAGTGCATCCCTCACTTGGGGAAATACTAGGCGACAGGGAGGTTTGTCGAAGCGGAGTCAATGTCTATCTTTAGACTCCTTCTGCAGATCCAGCAAGTCGACGCGGCCTTGGTGGTTAGAGGAAGCTTGAGTGGCAGGTTCTCTATGTCTGCCTCTGCCCGTTTGGACTTGGAGATCGTGGACAAGGTGAAACGTTTCGCGCGAGTGGTTGCGTCGCTTCGAATGCTTCAGATGAAAGTTAGCAAACGAGATCGTCCCACTTTGCAGGCCGCTGATGAGGATTCTATCCACTTTTCTGTTAAATGGGGAAGCAGACGCGAACGTGAGACGGATCGAGGTGCGATGAAGCACGAGCTGACAGAAGCTTAAAACTAAGCTTCTCTCTGAGAAGGCAGGTTTGCGCGGATGCTTGCCGTTTGAGAGGTGGAGAAGGAGTTGGAGCCGCAGGTTGGAGGCTCCGCCCAGGCGGACCTGATACAGCGACAAGCCGTTGCCTATTGCTCTCTTGCGTCCGAGGGTTCGGTAGTGATGAAATGGAGTGAAGTGAAGGAGAATGAAATGAAGGGACGGAAGAGCTTATGCAGAAACTTGAGAGTAATGCCATGGAAGGTAGGATGTGAACATTGTGCTCGTCTTTGCACTCAATGCCGCAACACCAAGCCATGAGAAGCACGTAGCAACAAGACTTGTACTGTCCAATGCAATGACAATTGTAATAGCTCAACAGCTCCAGCGCTTGTACAAAAAGAATGTGACTAGCATTGAAAAGGCACGTACCTTTATATGATTTCGTACTCAAAAGTAGGGACCCCTCTGGACAAAGTGAAACTGTCCGGATATCGAGTCGAGGAATGCTCGACTGTTCTGAGTTGCGGCTCTCACAAGAGCTATTGATTGAATGAGCGGCGGAAAACCGGGCGATATTGGGCCGACTATGTTTTGCTCGACCTTGGGGTGGGGGGTCACGAGATCTTCAACTTCTGAACTTCGAAGGATGCTCGTCTCAGCTCGAAGATCCTTAGTTGCATGTATATCTCTTCAGATATTCCCCTCGGAACTGTTTGGAGGCTTGCTTGTTCCGTGTGAATGTCGTGTATCCAGCAAGTAGAGCTGGGACGTCGTATGGTGGACTGTACTATATGCCTGGCTATACTAGCGTCGTATGTTCGTCGTTCAAGTCCGTTGACAAGACCTCTGTGGATTTCAAAACAGCGGACATCAGCGGTATATCAACTCCTGTACTCCCACGCTAAGAAGTGTCCAGTCCAAATTAGCGAACATCCAAGTCTGCCTTTTGCAACGCAACTCCTGCCATCCCACTACCATCCAGACAAAAAGCCGTTCGCTCTTCATTCAGTGTTGGCATCCCTTGGCGGCTTCGCTCACATTGGCTCAAATCATCTTAGATTAGGTTATGCTTGGCCAGGGGTGCCAGATCCAGGGTGACCAGCTTGCGCTGGTAGCCGCTAGGCTCACACACTTTCTTGCTCTAGTCTACAAAGGGTAGCACATATTTATATGGGGCCGAAAGAGAGTTGACATGTTGGCAAGGCACCCATGGCCGCATGGAGCAGCGGGCATGGCACAGCATCCTAGAATGGAAAGCGCCGCAGAGTTGAGCCCTGAGGACAGAATGGTAAATGCAGCATGGTGAAGACTAAATGCGGTACCGAGATGCTTTCTACCGTAGGTGACGCTGCATGGGGTGATGATTAGATGAGATTGAGGTGTAGAGTGTGTAAGACGCTTGTTGGACTCAGGTATGGTAACTAACCATGCTAACTGGTACAGTCGATAGGATTGGATTTAGATTCTGGTGAAGATCGCCTCGACTTGCGTGTCTATTTTGTTTGCATGTCCGTTAGGGAGGGTCGCTTCCGCGGCCAATTTTGGTGAGGCAGAGCTTTCACATTGCAGGCGAGGTGATTGGAATGAGTGATGAGAGGGTTGCGTGCATGTAGGCCGTACTATACAAAGATACTGACCAGGAAAGTATCTTGGTCCTCAGGCGCTATTTACATTCACAGAGTACAAATATGCCTTGGTCTAAGTTATCCAACGGCTATCACAGTAGTAAAGCTGCAGCGATGTAACATGTCGGTCAAGATCAACGATCATTGTTCTTCTGCCGAGTACTGCCCTTCTGCGTCAAGGTAAACAGCATGCCCCAACTTCTCTTTCTGCCTGCATAACAGAACTACTCCGAACAGCTGCAATCTGGCAATTACCGCTCACACCTGTAGTGACTCTCACCTAGATCGTCGTCCATTATACTTTGTGACTCTACCCATATTGCCCCCTTCTGCCTGATGATCATCCGAAGAGCCGCAGCTCACATCAAACAGCAAACAGTAAATCATCTCTAAGGATCAGACTGAAACCTTTCATTGTATTTCAGGCAATTATCCACCAATGAGAATTTGGGTTCTTCTGATGTTATGATTGAGGTGAGGTCATTAATCAAATACGGAGCAGCGCTGCACCGAAGCATTAACGGCAATATAAAGTTCATCAGAAAGCCTCTGGCCAAATGCACTTTTGGAGGAGAAAAACCTTGTATAAGCCTTTTTCTCTATCTCTAATAAACTTTATGCCTCGTATACAGCCTAAATATCATTATTTATACTTCGTACTTGTACGTGGCCTAAAAATGATCATTTGACGTCCGTGCGCGAGATCATGTGAAATAACATCATATAAGAAGTTTCAAATTGATTGAAAAGCAGGTAAATAGAACTTATATTTCTAGTTCTGGTGAAATTAGGTATACAAAACATCAAATAGTCTTCTGTAAAACTGAATTATGTAGCGCTCTGAAGAATGGCTAGAGTGCTAACGTCCTGACGCAGTAGATACTATAGGTGGGGCGACGTGGGAGGCATAAATTTTTCATCGGATATGATCCCTGTCGGGCGAGAACTTTTTACAAGAGCGCATACTTCGAAGTAGACATAAAAAATAATAGCATTTACGGAGTATACTTAAGTAGCATATACGAAGTCAAACGAAGTATAAACCTCCTCGATTGACCTTCCACTCTACTTATCATCCGATCCTCTGCTCACCACCAGCCATCCACACACACTCAAAACCCCAGGCCACGCCAGCTCCCCACCTCATCTCTTCTCTAACCCGATGCATCCAAGCGGTCACCTCTATTCCAGGCTGAAGAGACATGGCTTTCCTTGGCGCCTTAGCGACACGGTGTCAAAAGAATCAAGGTTTTAAGCATGTTTTTTAGGTATGTGTCGATCCCGCCCAGTCGCCAGTAGTCCTACCCGATTTGCTTTTCCATGTCCATGAGCGGTGCGAATCAGACTAGGGAAATGCCGATAGGCCAGAATTCTCGCGGTGTAAATCCTTGAGTCACCAAGGATGATTTTTCTTTTCTATTCTATGCTCTAAGAGTCAGAAAGAGAGATAGAGAGAGAGAGAGAGGGGGAGAGACGGGTATTAAAGGAATTCGGTGTGAAGATGTGATTTGGTGACAATTGAAAGATGACGAAATACGGTATACGCTGATGTGAGCTCGCTCTCGTAACGACCAAAACAGCCGAGCGAGCGTGTATTTGCTTTGCCGCTATGGATGGCGAAGATTGCGTGGCGGACAGAGTGTCCTTTCTCAATTACCCCACCGCTTCACGGCGGAGTCTCGTACTCTGCGGAACTGCCGGATCAGCTTGAACTTAATCTCAATCTCTAATCTCAGATCTCACCTATGAATAGAGTAATAGAGTTGAAATTAAACATTCATCGCAATTGAAGATGCAACCTTCATATATTGGATGCACGTTTATCTGAAGTGCCATTTCCTGAAGTTATCTCGTTTACAGAGTTCAGCCAGCCCCGGCCCTAAAGGCAGTCCAGACAAGACAAGAGGTGCGAGTGAAGTTAAGGTTAAAGTTTAGTTATTCTAGGTTACCAGACCAGAACTCATACAGTAGCACCAGTCCAGTCATCCAGTAGTGCACCACACCGATATTTCCTGCCATCCTCTTTCGTAAAAGCTTGTCAGACTGTCAACTCTCTAATCAACTCTACTCCGTAATCACCGTTTGCCACTCAGCCAGTCGGCCGCCAAAGACTATCTGTCCCCTCATGCCGTGTCATAAAGTCCCCACGTCCCGTGTCATAGACGAAAGAACTTCTGCTCCGGCTGACTCGTCTTGTTCGATTATAGATCAAATAACAATTGATTCGGCGGCGCAATACGAATATTTCTATTGGAGGAGCAGCGAAGCGGGTCCAGTCAATGCTGCTGTGTCACGCAAATCAAATTTAACCATAAAACCTTACTTTCGACCCGTGTCCACTGAGAGATTGGCGTTTTGTCTTGGCTCCTTGGTGCATTGAACTGGTAGCACTAGACTTCCTTCAATCTCCATTCGTCTTTTAGCCCTCGTGATCCAACTGTAAATTGTACTCTACGAACTCACGCAATGTATCACGTCCGAAGTGTATTAAGAATATTCAAGGTTTACAGATTGGAGAAATTTCCATTTGGATCCCAGATTGATGAAGAGAGCTTTTCTTTGATGAAGATGAGCTAGCACGCTATGCCATGCCATGCAAAGACGGAGGATGTCCATCTCTACCAAGCCATCCAAGCCCCCAGCCCCGGTCTCCGAGACGAGACGACGAATAGAGTTAATTGCTCGCGGGCTTGGCTGATGCTTGGCTGCTCTCATCATGCCTCGTGCTCAGTGCAATAGACCCATTTTCGCTATCGTCCCTGCTTCGGTTTATCTGCTCTCCTTCTTTCTTGGGAAAGGATCTTTTTTCCTGAAAGAGGGCCTAGCGATGGATGGGAGTTCCTGTGCAACTCCAGAAATGGAGGTCTAGATACCTGCCTAGCCTGCTTGAATCAATTTTACCGCACAGGCATCTCCTCTCACGCTGCCTTTATCGGAACTTCCCACCCTGCCCAATACTCTATTCTCCATGCCCAGTATTTGACGGGGGCTTAGACCGCTAGGCTAATGACCTCTCAACCTCTAAATCATCATCTTATTTCTTGTCTTATTGAATAAACCTTAACCATTTAGCCTTCTTCATTTGTTTAGCCTTGAGCTTGTCCGAGACTTGGTGTGGAGCATTTTGGGGCATTCAGTATCTTGGAAGCTTGGTGAGAGACGTAATGCGGTGTTCGAACTGATGCGGACGCGGACGCTCGCAACAGCTTGACAGAAGCAGATCCGATCGATCACCATTTCGGGTTGACACGCGTAAATAACCTTATCCTACCGCATTGCTTATTCGTCAAACATTAACATATGTGATTCTCAAGCCTAAGGACTCAAGAGCTCACTTTTTTTTTATATCATATCTACCTGAGCATAATCAACGACCTCCTTTCGCACTCGTGAAATCACATCTCCGCACGAGGAGCGGAAGAACAAATACCCTCCCGCCTGACCAACACCGCATCGCAAGCATCCAGAACCTCGGCGTGTTCCAGAAGCCACAAAACAAAGAAATCACCAAGAACAACGGCGCGGCACTACTGTCAACTCAATTTCATCCCGCCGTCGATTGACTGGTGGGGAGGGCTTGATAAGTCTACGCCCTCAAGCTTTCTCTGGTTCAATAAAAGTCAAGAAAAAGTCTAAAATTGGGGGCTTGGCTTTTGGTCGGCTTTCATTTTCGTTTCATGTCCGTATTCAACATACTTTATTAACTCGCTTTCTCTGAATATCCCTATATTAGGAATTTTAGTGAAATGTGATGATGGTGTCAAATCATGGAATATCATGAGTGGCTACTTGAGTAACGCTGCATGGAGGTTGCGCGAAAGAAATGCTTATCCGACGACAGGATGGCTGGATGATATAACGCCGAGTGCGAAGCTTATAGCCCGGGTGAGTATGCAGAATAGGGATAAGGAAAAGTAAGCATAAGAGTGAGATTTGATCACGTCAAACTCTGGCTTTTTCTCGTTCATTCGTAACTCTGCAAAAGGCACTTCCTAATTCGTAATCTCGGTCCAATAGATAACCGATAACTCCTCAAGCCTCAAGGATTGACTTACGTACGACCACGCAAGCCGACATTTCCGAATCCAATATCCTTCAATCTCGAAATGTACGCCGCTTCGTCCTCCTAGATTATCGCACTTGCTCACGCGAACTAAACCAAAGCGCTCTTTACCCGATAACGAGGAAGCGAGCTGCTTGAATGAAGTCCGTCTATGGCGCTGTGCAGCTGAGGTAAAATAGACGAAAGAAGATGCACAGGGCTTATTGCCAACTCGCCAAGCAACGCCTGGCAATGTTAAACCAATCACTTGGATAGCGGTAGTGTCGGACTTACGGAGTATTCGAATAAAGTATGCTCTGTAGTACAAATGTCGTGCTTTTTGATGTATGAATCTGGAGATGGGACATACCTGTAAGCCATAAGATGAAGAGTTTTCCTTGTTGCAGGATATAAAAATATACTTCGTGTAATAGGTAAATAATTTACCGAGTACAATCCCCAATTGTGCACTTACTTCAAGCCTTACTTGATAGGGAATATGGTTTGAGGGTACTTACGGACGTAGGACGTTTATGATCCTTGGCTACATAGAAATAACTTCCTAGCGAGAGCACAAACACTATTTTGCATACTTCGCAATCCCTTGTATTATTTACCACCTGTAAAAAGTAGTGTAATAATTGAAGCTGGGCTTCATGGAACAAAGTGGATGGTCTCCATCTTTTCCAAACAATATTCAATGTCCAAGCGGAGCCAAGCAAGTCCAAGTTTCCATGTGGCACTGCAGTAGAGAGAGGTTGGAAGGACGCGAATAAGTGGGGCCAGATTTCAGATTTGATTTCAAGCCTGAAGGTCAACAATCTTCGGACGTCGATGTCTTGTTACAATCTTATTTCTCCGCCCCAAATAACAAGTGGGGTTTCCAGATTCTCATCTCTCCTTCATTGACTCCCATATTCTGGCTTCAGAGAGTGCATAAGATGACGAAGGCTTGCTTGAAATCTTGTCTCGAAACATGCTCATCGTAATCTTACCTCATCTAGCCCGAACAAAGTTGTCTTTGGAACCGTTGGATTAGGCTTTCGGCACTATACCATCGTAAGTCCAATATGTATCTTGCTAACGCAATTTAAGAATTTAAACACAGATGATTAACATCTTTTGCAACATCACTCATGAAAGGAAGCTCATGTAATTTTAAATCAAGGTAAACTGAACCCCCCTGTCGAGTAGTTCTTGAAGCTCCTTCTCTACATTTCGACAGATCCTGACTAAACGACTTAAGACACGAGGCTAGAGCTTACAGAGACAAGTTAAAGTTTTATTTATCTCTACTATAAGTGTGAAATTAGTCTTTCTGCAGCCTGACCAACAAATAGCGGTATAGACATTGCTCCAAACTCTAAATCAACAAATCAATTGGTTATTGAACCCAAATCTATTAAGGATCTCAGAACAAAAGTGCGAAGATAGTTTCATTAAAATAACAGCTTGATTAAATGCTTTAAACGATACCCGATTTTCTATCTAAGACTGAACCTATTCACAGTAGGATACAAACAAGGCTTTCTTGGTTCCTTGTAGATATCATAATACTATGGCTCCCCCTAAACAATTGACAGTGGAGAACCAAGTTTTCCCCATAAATTCAACGAATATACTCCGTTTACTGGCTATAGCCCCCTGTATAGACCCTTATCCACTGATGATTGTTTAGGGGGGGGGGCATAGTATCATTCGACGTTATTAGATTCAGTCCTATAGCGGAATCGAGTAATACTATTAAGCTTCCTACATGGAACATGTGATTAGCAACACGAGAATAACTAAAAATAAAACTTCAAAAAAAAGCATCCACCGACCTCTATAATATCAACCCCTTCAAGTTAACTATATAAACCCCTTAGCTTGTTTGTTCTATTGGCCGTTTCTGCAAACCGGCAGACGTCTCTCTTTCCACACACGCGTGTTCCTCGCAATCAGTCTCTCTCTACCTTATAACAGCGCATCCAGCTGCGTAGACTACCTGGACAAAGACATATACCCTCTACTCGCGACTCTACGTGTAAACCAGATACATAAAAAGTAAGCGCTTATGCCTATTCGCTAGATAATTTCCTAATAAGATAATAGTGAAGCTCTACCTCGGCTTATATCTCGGTCTAGCTTCTGCTATAGTAGTGACACACCAAGTATGTCGATCCGCTTATGATCACTTATCTCCCAAAGGACACGACCAGAAATATTGGGAACGTCATGCTTCCAGTACCTGCCAAGAAATGTCTTGTCAACTCTACTCTGTCACTTCCAAATTGATAACGTGCACGTCTTGCCCTGCATTGGTATTACATACTCTCTATGTAAATATGGGTCCAGACAAGAAGACAAAGGCTTTCTTCGTTTGTAGTTGAGGGTGAAGCTATAGGCTCGAAGGCATTGACCGTTGTATTCCAAAATACTTTATGGAATCTTACTATCTACAGCAGCAGATGTATTTTTAGTTAATTTTTCATTTATATAATCTCATATGTCCTATTATGGGCTCCACATCGCGTTAAAATCGTGCCTCCGACAACTCCCTCTACGGTAGCAACGCTTGAAGTGAATTACGTGGCTACCCTTACAGGCACCCCTAGCTAAGATCTTACACGCAGTAGTATGTCATACCGCTAGATTTTGCGCGGAATTGTCAGCATGGTAGTATTTTCAGTGACTGTTTAATTTCGCCTTTTCTAAAATACAACGAGTTAGAGGTTAGCTAGGGCCACTACTGAAGGTAACATGCTCTGCTACTATTAACATCGTACAGCTTGAGTGCTCATAATAATCCGCTAGTATTTAAACATTTAAATTTGGGTATTCTACCGGACTCTTACTCCTTGTCAGGCCGCGTCACCTCGCAGGTAGACTTACTGTAGCGATCCTGGATTATGAAGAACTACAAAATACCTTGAAGAAAAACTTTTACGCGACGTCGACCTCTCCAATCCCTCATGATCTTATCTACGTAAGCCCCCTTCTCATTCTAGCCCCCTTCTCATCCTGAGTCAACATATTCGACAATACATCCTATCTTCACTTTAGCAATCGTCCCTCTTTCTCACTACCAGTCTCTTCCACCTCTCAACAGATCTACCTTCAGTAGACTACGTATCGAAGCATATCCACCTTTCCTTTCTACTCTTCTCATAATCCAGACAGGAAAAGTAAGCGCTATTCCCTATACGTTATACAACTTCCTAACTAGCCAATAGTGAAGCTCTCCCTCGGCTTAATTTTCAGTCTGGCTTCTGCCTCGGAAGCACTCCAAGTCTGCACAGGCGATTATCGTAGCTTGTATCCCAAGGGACCCAACAAGGCATTTTGGAAGCATCATGCTCAAAGCACCTGCGAAAGAATGTCTTGTAAATATGGCTATATTGATGCCAAATTGATAATAACGTGCATACATTGCCCTTCGACGATACCAAAAACTCTCTATGCCAACGTGGGTCCAGGCACGAAGACACACGCGACATTCGGTTGTAACGTTGAGCCGAAGCTATAGTCTTGAAGGAACTGACCGTTTCATTCCAAAACGTTCATGGAATCTTGCTGTCCAAGGAGCAAATGTACTTAGTTACCTTTTGTTGGTATCACTCTATACTAGTGTGACGGCGCACATGTGATTCGGATCAGTTACAAACTAGTATCAGTGCCTTATCAGAGTCTTAGGCAGCCTCTTACATGTATATATTCTACCGGCTCCTTTAGACCTCGGTATCTTTCTACTTCCTTAGCAGTAGACGAAAGGTTTGCTCTTAGCCTCTTCACTTATCTTATCTTTACTTATCGTTGAAGGCTACGTCCTCTTCTCTTGTACTGCACCTCCATCCCAAGCTGAGTGGAGGTGACTGTTTTGAATCTTGCTATCAAAAGGAGGAAATGTGTTTAGTTACTATCTCTTGAATGACAACAGGTCGTTCCACCGGCTCCACCTCGCGTCATATCGTAACAGTCTTCAATGCTCGCATTGATGCGCTGACTTCTGAACATGGACAGTCCGCCGGAATCTAGCTTCTGGTCAAGCCGCATCATCTGCTGAGTTGGACTTGGCGATTAAGAATTGTTGGATTTGACTCAAGTCTTGTTGGTAAGGGAGGAATGAGCCAATGATCGGGGCACTCTGAATGGGTCGGGATAAGATAGGGCCTCCAAACCGAGACTTGCAAACAATATTCGAGCGAGATTGGCTCACTTCCAGCGGTTCGTGTTGTTGACAAAACGTCGCTGCACCACCACACCTCTCCCTTCAACTTCCCGCAGAATTCTACACCTTTTCCATCTAGCCGAGCCAGCCAGCCACTTCCAACATTCTTGTGAAGAAAGATCTCCAAGAGACTTGGACTATTCCTAAGTGGATATCGAGAGAAAACAAAGATTAGCCTGCAGATCCGATACATCGGCCAAGAAATTACATTACCAACCTGCCATTATTGGCAGTAGACAAGCGATGGCGTTGCTTGGCTTGATTAACCTTCAACGACACGTGAAACAGCGAGGGCCCAATTGTGCAAGCAACGGAGATCTTTGGTGGCTTTCGTGAACAGTACTCGAGGTGAGGATAAGCAAATCGGCAGCAAGTGGTAAGTTAATAGTGTTGATTGAGTATGAAGAACTCCAAATGAGTTGGGCACGACGCAGGCCCATGAGAGGAGGAAGATGACAGTGTATGATTGTTTTCTGCTTTCATGTATACTGAGTGCTCCTATAAGCTTAACGAGACAGAGGGACGTGGCTGTTCAGCTCCCTGTGAATTTTGAGTGATCTAATCGTGTCTTACCTGTTGCGAAATTTCATGTGAATCAAGATATCAAAAATTTTATTGCTTACGAGGGTCAGTTTGACTCAAATCCTTACTCATTAGATTTTGCTTATCTTGGTCACTATGCTTTCGCGATATAGGTATCATGAGACGTAAAACACATAACGAAGCTTCTTTCCGAGGGTTTATTCACCTTACAGTCTGTGGAGTGCTGAACTTGGGAAACGATGACGGCGAGTCTCCTGGGTATTAATTATCAACATGAGGTGGTTTGAGGTTGTATGCTTTGCTGATGTGTTGTGTATAGACCATATTTGGGCCAAAGTGTGATCATATAAGATCCTTCTGCAAAGGCTTAACGTCTATTTGGAACTCCAAAAGAGATTGTGCGTCAAAAGTTATTCTGGCTCGGCGATCCGGTCTTTCTGACACAGATTTTACTCTTCAGTTGACGTAAGTTATGACTTTACGTATTGAGGCCTTTACGATTTAAAGGAGGTGTCTCAATTGTGAGGTTGCAGGGCAAATGATGGTTCTGTCAGTACTGATTTATTTATACGCCGAGAGGACGATAAAAAACTCTCTGGCTGTCAGAAGATGAGCTATGTCAAGAAGCGACCAAGTTTCCTCATCTTGCTATTAGTTTCAGACTGCGGCAATGTAGAAAATCAGCACATTGTGAATATGATTGCAGTTCAAACTTCCAGGATTTCTACATTCATAGATATAAACTCGTGTCTGGGATTGTGTGCTGGTTATGGGTAACCGAATCTGAATACTCACAAAGAACAATATCTTTCTCGCAGTAGAAAGCAGATGTAAATGTTGACAAGATTAATACTGTATTGAAAACTCACTTTCATATAACGGATCTCTTTCTTTCCACACCACGCATATCTCACTCGTAAACAACTAACCAGTCACTCCATTACAGACTCAACATACATTCAACAACAACTCAGACACATCTCCCGATCATACTCCTTCACATCTCCTCGCCTTGTCCCGCTTCTCGCACTACAGCAATCCATTTATTCGCTCAATCAAAGGCAATGTTGCGGTGTTGCTACAATCCAAGAGAAGATGAAATCCGTAGCTCCTTCCCGAGAACACCCTTTTTTCACACTCATCGTGGTGATAGTTTGGACTCGGGACAGGATCGTACATAGTGATCAGAACTGGTGCTTAAGTTATGAAAATGAGGTAAGTTGAGTTGGGAACTACCTAGACAAGTTGAGGTGACCCCTTGGCCATAATTTGAGTCATGAGCCAGATTCCTTGGTGTACATAACAAACTGCACATAGACGAATGACGGCTGAAGCCGTGAGAGAAAAAAATTCGAAGTGTGAAAGGTTCCATTTTCAATGGGTGAGAAGTGTAACTGATGGAAAGATATAATTTCACGGAGGGTAGTACAGTGAAGATGCTCTTGCTTTGCTGAGTATTTTTATCACCTCGACCATTGTATTATCGAAGTATTGCCATATGGAATGAGGATATACGACATGGCCTAAGAAAGAGAATTCCACTTTGTCTAAATAAATTCTATGACCTCTATTATACCTGGACAAGGTCGGAAATTCCAAGACACCGGCCTACGCACTTGGGGGCCTCTAGCCATTTGAAATATGAGATAGATTGACAATTGACCTCATTAGGTGCCTTTATGTATCTTTGCCATGGATAGCCTTGAGCCCATGTTCAATTTCAATTTCGAGCTTCGTGAACTTCTTCTACAAAGTCCCCACTTCCACGGTGCACCCACTTGAAAATTTGACATCCAGTATCCACCCCACAAACACACCTTCAACTCCCGTCTTCTGTAGCTCGTTGTTATAACGAATTAGGCAAGTAAATCCTTCATGCAATCAGCAGTTGTATAGAATACTCGAAATGGTCGGGTGGTGTAGTTGGTTATCACATCTCGTTAACAGCGTTTCGAAAGAAATAAACTGTAACATATTCCGAGAAGGTCCTGGGATCGAGCCCCAGCCTGATCATGAATTCTTACTCTTTTGAATCTCTTGCGTTTTGATCATAAGTTTATTTATCTTTTGGATGTTTTTCCCAGTCCTCGATCGAGTACATGTCGTAGTATACACGCGATTAAAAAGAAGGTTGACTTGTGCGTATTTCTTCTTTTATCTTGAGATTGCGTCAAGATTTTCAAGTCAAGAATTTGGTTTCGCGACATCGGAGTGAGTACTGGGAGAGGTATCGCTCGAGTGCTGAGAATTGACGATAAGTTGAAAATAGTTTTTTCAGTCATGAGGAGCTTTCAACTTGTCCGCTGGTGTCCCTAAATTATCTACTCTATATTTTGGCTCAAAGGCCAGTCATTTTGTAGGAACGTGTAAGTTACAATCACAGCTCGCTGGACAGTCATATGAGTCCCGCTTGCTGTAAACCTCAGTGTTCCGTGATTCATAGCTGTGAGTTGCATTCAGAATACCTTAAGCATGATTCACACCCTTTTTGGGCTCTACATATACTCCCCCTTTTCCCATCTCGAAACCAGTTCCTTGTCCAGCAAAGCCAAATTCCACCTCTCGCTTCCTCTCGCTTCCACAATCAAAACAAGTTTTCGGCAACAACACAGGCACTTCAGTCAAGCCTCACTCAAGCATTTCAACCTCAGTGATCCATCAACACCCTCCTAGCCAGACATTCTGGCTTCCCTCCACGAGAGAGTAATCTCAACCACCTCTCTTCCTCCAGGGATTAGCAAAGTAATTCTCACCCAAGCAACACTCCTCTCACCACTCTCCACAGTCCAACACATCCACTTCCAATCCCTCTCAGTGTACTCCACCTCCAACCATCTCATCTACCACCTCTACTCCATCACAGCAAGAGTAGGCGGTTCTCAAGGCTGGAATCCCTATCACGGCACTGACACCGGCCCACCACCACCTCCCATCCCAGTCTTCCCCTCCCAGCCACCGTTCGCCAACACCACAATGGCATAC